>VMBQ01006766.1:26063-51736 GCA_007657795.1 Dreissena rostriformis | reverse complement strand
AAAAAATCATTTATTAGAAAATCTGTAACTTTTTATGTGTATTGTTTGTTTTTTCGGCTTAAGGAATCAGTTTTAGTCTGCAATTTGTATCAAAATTGATCCTATCTTTCATATATGTTATGCATTCTCCATTTTTTATTCTAAGTATTTTAGGATGGTGTAATAAATGATGCTATATGTGATATCTAAATTATTTCTTACAAATTTTTAATAGTGTATTTTTAGGATCTCATAATTAATAATGATATCTGTGATATCTTAAGTATCAAAATGGTCTGTGATATACATGCATAGTATTTAATCTATTTATTTAAACTATGTTGGTCATTTTATTGATGTAATTTTGTTTAATATTTGTCTAAGTGCCACTCTATGTCATGCCACCAGCTCAAAGGACCACAATGGAAATATGGGTTTACCCATTTTTGTGTTATCCTTGGTGTTGGTATGTATGTAATGGTATATTTATTTTCATGTATGTTATATTTTATATTTTGTACATGTTGTAAATGCCCTTGTATGCATTCCTTGCCGAAATAAATCTATCTATCTATCTATCTATCTATCTAAATGCAAAAAAAGCTGAAGAATTCACCTCTCGCGCGTGTCTTTTGTTGTTCTCTGTCATCGAAGTGCCATCCGTCATAAAGGTATCCGCATACCCGGCGTGCAATAACCATCACCAAATATTTAATGTATTCATGATATGTGCTTTAAAAAAACAACAACAATAATATGGACACGACAATAAAACTTACAAAACATGTATGGTCAATTGCATGTAAAAATATCTTGAAACATACAGGACGAAATGGAATGTTCAAACTATTTTGTTACTTAAAAAGAATCAAGTCACTTACTCAAACTGTATTAAAAATAGGAAATAAAAATAAATATAATAATATTAATAAAAAATAGGAAATAAAACACCATCATAGATGACTCGTCTGCAGCAATAAAGGTGTACAATAATATAGCAATTTAACCTACTTTGTACAAACATCCGCTAAAAGATACCCGCACTTTGTATTATATGAAGTATGTGTATATAGTCCATCATACTACAGTCTAGTATTAGAAATGTGATGCTATGTTGACAACTTGGTCCGAATATTTAATTTAAAAATAAAAGTGAGTTAATTGACGATTTAAGTAACCTAGATTCTGTTTCCCTCACGTACAAACTGCATCGAAGTTTAGATATGTTGTATTCTGCTGGGAAATTGACGTTGGTATGTGATGCGGTGACCGTACGAAAACACTGCTCTCCGGCGTTGGTTATTGCCTGTCTTCCCAAAGTCATATTACGAAACAACGTCTCGTTCTGTAATTGCACTTCCAGTACAAGTGTAGTGTCCGATAAACCTGTCGCTATGATACACGTCAGATTGTGCCCAGAAGATGAGTTCAGAGTTGCGTTGTGGACGTTAAGCGAGTTGTTCATGGTAACACCGTCTATGGTTAGGATTGGAGCATCTGAAAAACGTTTGAGTCGGTCAATGTTTTATGTATATCATTCCCATGATAATTTAGAAGATTTATGTTCGACTTGCGTTTGTATGATAACAATGCACACAAAAAAATACATAAAAGCTGATTTTCAACGTCACTTCTCATGTCATTAATACAGGTTTTTCATCGAACAGCTACATTATATATACAAGTATATATTTTTTTCTTGTTTATACATTTAATATTTGCAAGAAGTATGTTTAACATAGTTTGTGTGTTATCTTTTTTTAAACAGGCAAATAAATAATAGATATTTTAAGAATTTGTTCTACAACTGGTTGAAAAGAAGTAGTCAAAGATTTGTATAATCTAAATGACTTAACAGCTAGATAGGGCACAATGTTAGATTTTGACGTATTTATTGCTACCCTACTATCAACATAGGAATACATGCAATCGCGACGGAACCAACTGAGCTGGCAAAGGTCTGCGTTCTTTCTCGTGCTCTTTTAAGTTTAAAGGTGTAATACATGAAATTCTAAGACTAGTTTATGTAATAAAAAGTGAACCTTTGGTCGAGTCAATGACGGTAATGTCCCCTTGCTGTATCAGTGGGTCCCCGGCCGCTGGTACAACCGCCACGCATGCGTAAAGGCCCACGTCATTACACGTCACGTTGTCAAAATGAATGGACAATACGACACCGTCATTGGTTGACGTAGCTGTGACCGACATGCCGTCAGACGTTTTATTGACAACGTTGGTTAGGTTGGACGATATACTGAAGAAAGGTTCATTGCCACTGTCTGATGTTTGTCGTTGAAGCATGACTCTTTGCCAGTTCGCGTATTCTCTCACGGTGCATACCACGTCTGCCGATTGGTAGATTTCAGTTTGATGTGCGTTGAAGGAAACTGAGCCTGAATGGAAAAGTATAGTGTAACGTATACATGTACGTTGCAACGATGAACACTTTGCCAAATTATTTTCTATGGTACTAGTGTTCATATTTAGTTAAATATTGATTGTATGAGGAATCGTCGAACAATTCAGGAGAAAATGGATTTTGATTGATATATTATTCGAAAATGTCGNAAAAAAAAAAAAAAAAAAAAAAAAAAAAAAAAAAAAAAAAAAAACGGTATATTAGAACTGACTCTTGAATGTTGTATTTTCTGTACACAAATTTCAGTCGTCCTAACGTTTTCTCAGCGAAAATTTCGTTGGTATGAATCAAACGGGACATCAGCAAAATACGTGAACCCATTCATAATTTGAACACGATATGCATCACAGTCTCTCTTTCAACACCACGGACGTGTTTGTAACTAATAATCCATCAACTTACCCGGAACTCTACATTTAGGGTCCCCTTGCCACTGTCCACTCGCACTGCACACGAAGAACGTATCTGAACCTGGCCGCAGTGCAAGACCCGGTAGACATGTCACGTTTCGAATGGAGCCTTGGACGGTGTCACCTGACTGCACAGTATATAATGCGTCAACTGGTGTTACAATTTCGCTACAAATTACCATTACAATGGTCACAATAGTACTGGATTCTGCAGTTTGAGTAGTCGCTGTAGTACTGGATTCTGCAGTTTGAGTAGTCGCTGTAGTACTGGATTCTGCAATGGCAGTTGTCGCTGTAGTACTAGATTCTTCAGTTTGAGTAGTCGCTTTAGTACTGGATTCTGCAATGGCAGTTGTCGCTGTAGTACTGGATTCTGCAATGGCAGTTGTCGCTGTTGTACTGGATTCTGCAGTTTGAGTAGTCCCTGTAGTATTGGATTCTGCAATGGCAGTTGTCGCTGTAGTACTGGATTCTGCAAAAGCAGTTGTCACTGTAGTAGTGGATTCTGCAATGGCAGTAACCGCTGTAGTACTTGATTCTGCAATGACAGTTGTCGCTGTAGTACTGGATTCTGCAATGGCAGTTGTCGCTGTAGTACTGGATTCTGCAGTACCAGTTGTCGCTGTAGTACTGGATTCTGCAGTACCAGTTGTCGCTGTAGTACTGGATTCTGCAATGGCAGTTGTCGCTGTAGTACTGGATCCTGCAGTAGCAGTTGTCGCTGTAGTATTGGATTCTGCAATGGCAGTTGTCGCTGTAGTACTGGATTCTGCAGTACCAGTTGTCACAGTAGTTGAAGTTGTAGCAGCAGTGGTGGTTGTAGGAGCAGCTGTGATTGTAGCTGCCACTAAAGTTGTAGCCGAAGTAGTGGTTGTAGAAGCAGTGCTGGTTGTAGCAGAAGTAGTGGTTGTAAGAGCAGTGCTGGTTGTAGGAGCAGTGCTGGTTGTAGTAGCAGTAGTGGTTGTAGCAGCAGTAGTGGTGGTAGGAGCAGTGCTGGTTGTAGCAGCAGTGGGTGTTGTAGCAGCAGTGGTGGTTGTAGGAGCAGTAGTGGTTTTAGCAGCAGTGGTGGTTGTAGAAGCAGTGGTGGTTGTAGCAGCAGTAGTGGTTGTAGCAGCAGTAGTGGTGGTAGGAGCAGTGCTGGTTGTAGGAGCAGCGGTGGTTGTAGGAGCAGTGGTGGTTGTAGCAGCAGTGGTGGTTGTAGGAGAGGTGGTGGTTGTAGCAGCAGTAGTGGTTGTAGGAGCAGTGCTGGTTGTAGGATCAGTGGTGGTTGTAGGAGCAGTGGTGGTTGTAGCAGCAGTGATGGTTGTAGGAGCAGTGGGTGTAGGAGCAGCGGTGGTTGTAGCAGCAGTCCTTGAAGGATCAGCGATGGTTGTATAAGCAGCAGTGGTTGAAGGAGCAGCGGTGGTTGTAGCATCAGCTGTGGTTGTAGTAGCTGCGGTGGTTGTAGCAGCAGTGGTTGAAGGAGCAGCGGTGGTTGTAGCAGCAGCAGTGGTTGAAGGATCAGCGGTGGTTGTAGCAGCAGCTGTAGTTGTAGTAGCAGCGGTGGTTGTAGTAGCTGCGGTGGTTATAGCAGCAGCGGTGGTTGTAGCAGTATCAGTGGTTGTAAGAGCAGATGTGGTTATAGTAGCAGTTGTTGTATTAGCATCTGTGATTATAGGAGCAGTGGTGGTTGTAGCAGCAGCTGTAGTTGAAGTAGCAGCGGCGGTTGTAGTAGCTGCGGTGGTTATAGCAGCAGCAGTGGTTGTAGCAGTATCAGTGGTTGTAGCAGCAGCGGTGGTTATAGTAGCAGTTGTTGTATTAGCATCTGTGATGATAGGAGCAGTGGTGGTTGTATCAGCAGCGTTGGTTGTAGCAGCAGCGGTGGTTGAAGTAGCAGCGGTGGTTGTAGCAGCAGCGGTGGTTGTAGAAGCAGCGGTGGTTGTAGCAGCAGCGGTGGTTGTAGTAGCAGCGGTGGTTGTAGCAGCAGCGGTGGTTGTAGCAGCAGCGGTGTTTGTAGGAGCAGCGTTGGTTGTAGTAGAAGCTGTAATATTTTCTCGAAACGTAACCGTAAATTCAGAGATCACAAACGTTCCGATTATACTAAAAGTGCCAATCTCGATGCCGAAATAGACGGCTAGTTCCGCATTGGTTGGTTGGCTGATGCCAGCTGATATTGTCAACACTATGGTAAAGTATACAATGATGCTGCCGTTTCTGAAAAACGATGGTATACATTGTTAGACTAGTTTTTAAACAATAGAGGATCTTAATAAAATTGAAATCTAACAAATAAGCTGAGCCACCCCCCTCCCCCCACAAACTATAATAATAAGAGAATTGATTTTGTCAAGTTTGACCCAATCAAAAGCCAAACTGTTAAAAGGTGTTTTTGAGGTAGGTTTATTTTCTATGGCTAGATTATTGTCATGGAAATATGCTGAATGTAAATATGTTGTGTCCTTGTTAATAATTTAAACACATCGTCCACATACTCTACTCTGTCAACAGTACATTCACCGTAGCCATAGCCCGACGTGTTTATCTTATTTGTCTCGATCTGCAAATAAAGTGTAGAAATTGTGCTTTATTTAAACACGCAAGTATTGCGTATAAATATAATATATAATAGTCTTAGTCTATGAGGGATCGTGTCAGTCTGTCGATATTTTTGTTTAAATGTTTTCCGGATAATACATTAATGCTATCATTGTTGATCTCTTGATATCATTCATATTCTTTGGTACGCATGTATAGCATCGAATCGAACAGGTCATGTGCTCGCAATGCCACGAAATAGCCCGCATTGATAACTTGCAAGCACTTTCAAGCACTCTATCAAGATGACATTTAATTAAGTTTTACAACACACTGAATATCTGGTAGGTTATAACTTGGTATGCCACACAACAATTTTTAAATTTCAACACATCTGCAAAATAAAATCACTAATTATGAATAGAGATTGTGATTGTATCAGTATATTAAAACACATAACTATTGTTAAGTAGGTCAACATTTATTTTCATTGGGTGCTGTTTTCGAACATACATAGTACTTGATTATCAATGAGAAAGACTTAAGGTGGACAAGGTCTGTGTTTCATTTGAACTTATACCAAAGAGTTGTGTATGTGTACTTTAACCTGATGAAGGCATTAACCGAAACGTTGTAAAATACAAATTGACTAAAACTAATTCATACCTTAACTGTCGGCAAACACAATTACTTTCTATAATCTCAAACATGACAGAGAAAACACAAATCTGAACTATACCCTCTTGCTCTTATCAATACTTGAAAGATCAGAATATGTTTGAAAAGGTAGAAACTTATTTTCCTCATATTTTTGTTAACGTTTGAAAACTTTTCAAGAGTTGTCACACCCTTTTCTATCTGTTTAAACGACGCGTGTCATACAGTATGACATATATAACACAAATATACAACATAGAGCAAGTAACATGATCCTAGTTCTAACATTGTATGTGCCACAATTCATAATGTACTAACCTCTTTACAGAAGGTGGAGTTGAAATTACGGAAAGTCTCTGTTGTATTGTCACGAAGTTCGAGGGTGAAATTTCTGTTGGTGATTTTTAACTGCATATTGACCTTCTGCCTGTACGAATTATCCGGAACTACAACAGCATATCAATGTTTATTGATCTTTATTGTAATCAAGTAGTACATCAACTGGTGCCTGTGTGTTTGCAGTTGTGTACCGGTACTTGTGAATTGGTTTGAATCAAAACTATGTGCAATGTGTAATATACAAACGGTTGTTTTGCAAAAAAGTCAGTTATAGTTAGGTTCCGTTGAAAAGGGTATCAATTTAAATGTTTCAAACGGTGGAACACGTATGACAAGTTAAATTGTGTACTGTTATCTTAAGTTTCGTTCCTTATTAGCTATTCACCCTTACTACTAGCGCATGTGTAGGTTGCTTTGTCGTAGAAGCGGTCTGCTTCACATGTACACTTCTTATTTTTACACAATGCCAGTCTTGTAAGACACAGTTACATGTAATGTAACTTTCTTGTCTTACAAGAACGTAAGTTACATTAAAAAATATTAATAAAAGCTCGAATGCATCGAAAGCATTGGGCTTATGAGACACTTTCGAGTATCAGGTTTACCGTAAATGTTGGCTAGCGATCTATAAAAATCTAAAATATCATACCTTTGTTAAGTGAACCATTGTCGGCGGTCACCAAAACAATGATTGGGACGATGACGGCGACAATAGCGAGCAAACAAAAGCCAATAAGGGCAGCGATACAATGCCGACGCCGACGGACCCTCCGCTCTATGTCAGTGAAGGTTGTGGAACCACTTCCGGTGGTGCTGCTCTGCTCGGACCAGTTCTGACGTTGTGTTGATGGGTCGTACGGGCTCCACTTGGTTTTCAGCTGAAATAGACCTTATTTGAAACTCAACTAACCCACAGGTAATAACAATGTTTATATGTATACACGCGAGCACTTGTGTCTTGTGTCACACATAGTATTCGCATACTGACACTAGATTCGAATCTTTTGAAGAACACTTCCATTTCAATCACAATTACATAACCCCGTGGATTGAGGTAATTTGAGTCGCGTTCTGAGAAAACTGGACAAAATGCATGTGCGTAAAGTGTCATCCCAGATAAGCCTGTGAAGTCCGCACAGGCTAATCAGGGACGGCAATTTCCGCTTTTATGGAATTTTTCGTTTAAATGATGTCTCTTCTTAGCGAAAATCCAGTTTAGGCCGAAAGTGTCGTCTCTGATTAGCCTGTGCGGACTGCACAGGCTAATCTGGGATGACACTTTACGCACATGCATTATGTCCAGTTTTCTCAGAACGCGACACATTGTTATGTGTACGTCATGTAAATCAGCTCATGTGACGCATTGATGATTAAAGAATTAATCGTCACAGGCAGAATTAATTTAAAATTAAGCAGGTAAAGCAATAGTCTAAAAAATATATAACTTTTAGTCAAGGTTTACACTTATACATGAAACTTCGAATAAGGGACATGTGCATGCAATTGAGAAAAAGAAAACAACACCCGAATTCGGGAACTATAAGCGATTTTGTGTGTGAATATAAAAAAAAATGATAGGATTAAAAATGGTTTCATCTCATGATAATTATGTACACACTTGCTTATTTCACTTAAAACTCATAGAAAGTTTGAGCAAAATCTTTCTTGCATTTTGTCAGTGTTGCCTTTCTGCACATTTGTTGAATATTTAAGTTTGCATCAAGACAAAGTCGCCTTTATGCCACCGTAGAAACTCGAACTACGAAAAAATAAATATTTGCATTTTGTGCCACACTACCTGTTCGCCGTGTAGATTTAATAAGGAATTCTTCCGTTAAATTTTAATAAACTGATGCATGTACGTTTAAATTAGAAGTACGTTTTGACAGTTTTGCTAATAGACAATTTCCAAATATATCCTTCCCGATATAAAAGCTAAACTATACTATATAAAAAGTACCAAGTATTAATAAATAAAATAAGAAATATAAATTAAGAAAATACATTTTCACAGATTTTGGAAGTTTGATATTGAAGTTTGTCAATAAATGCTTTAAAATGATAAATTTAAACATTGGAACTGAAAAGCTGCAGTTAAACAAAAAGAATAAAATTAATGAAAGAAAAAAAAAGTAATCCACAACTGGGGCCGTATTCCAGTAGCTTCTTAAGTTTTCACTTAAGTTTAAGTAATTTCTTAAATAAATATCTTAAGTAAAATTTGAAATGTCAAAAACAAAACATGAGACGTTTAGTATTTCTCTTTAAGAAATTCATATAAGAGTTTAAGGAAGTTAACTTAATTTTAAATATATGAGAAAAAATACACCGTGTAAAGAAATTTATTTAGTTTATGAAGCTACCAGAATTTAACTTTAGTGAAATCTTATGTTTAAAGAACAAATGGCGGAGATAAGAAAAAATATTACAACATAAGTTATTTTTTTAACCTAAGAAGCTACTGGAATACGGCCCCTGGGATCGAACCACTGACCCCTGGAGGAAAAATCTCACGCTTAGACCACTAGGCCATCCGTGCAAATTGAATGATTGGAGTATTTTATACTTTATATAAGAAATCCTCGTAGTGTCACACAAAATAACGATAGCAACTGAACTCTCCAAATAATTCAATCATTGCAACGCTATATAATTTTCATTTTTTTATCGTCAAAAGATGCATATAATGGATATTTTAGATCACGGTAAATGTTCAGTATTACTGTTTCCTCACAAATATCATAACTACAACGAAAATTTGAGAATCTGAAACACTTTTTTTTTCAATTTTGTCAATATACCAAAACGTTAAAAGTTCCCTTTATTATTCATTATCAGGGAACGCGAAAACGTCGAAGAAACAAGATATCCAGGCTAGGCTACTTACTGTCTGGTTCAATAGCGCTATTGTCAGACGTGCTCGGTCAAAACAGTGAAACAATTACCCGACCTATATGGTTACTGTAGCGTATCAATTCACTAAGCCTACAATGAGAACCACTGTGCTAATTAGGAAACGCCCGAATATTATCGTTTTTACCCTGTTTTCCCTAAATTGAACTTAGGATAATTCAAAATGCATGCAGACGACATTCAAATAGAGTTATTGAAAATACAGATCATTCAACAATCTATTCAATGGAAACTTAAACAAGAATTTATAATACGAGCTTATGGCTTTTAACGAAATATAATTATATATAATTTTTCGACTACATTTTATTTAATACATGACTGCTATTAACTTATGAAATATGAAAAATTCAAATGCAGAATGTTCCGGTGTTACCTGTCTAAATTGCTCGTAGAATTGGTCCATGAATGTCGGTGAAGTCGCCAAAGTTCTCCAGCCCGGCGGGTCAAAGTCGCCGGTTTGCCGACAAGCGACGTCCTCCGAGTCATGCGTGTGATTATGACTACGAGACTTCCGGTCTGCTCCTTCCAGTACTACCGACTGCTCAAATGAATATGGTGTGCCGGTGGCGCCAATGCGTCCTTGTTGGTTATACGTGTTACTGAAAGCATATCCGACATCAGCATATTTACCGGAAGCTCGTGTAGCTCCGACAACAGCTTTCTTAGACCGACTGTCTTTCTTTTTCGCGCTCTTTCGCTCTTCCGCTGCGGAGGAATTTAACGCGTGTTTGGTAACCTGTTCCAGTGGGTACATTTCAGGTCTTCCGGCCCCTTGAGTGTCTCTTATATCATCCCATTGGCTTGCACCATAGTCCGGTGGAGGCACTGTTGACCGGAAGTCAGTCATGTGTGTGACGTCTAAGTCGTCTTCTCTATGAGTTTGACCTAGTTGAGTTGACTTCTGACCAGGGTTTAAGCCACCCATGGGCTGGAAGACGGTGGGACCCAAAGCGCCCCAGCCGAACGGATTCTTTTTTTGAGGGGCTCCAACTTGCGTCTGCGTTAGGCCCGTGGGTCGAGTGCGGTTGAAGTCTATGTACCCGTCCTCGTTTCGTGATAATCCAAGTCCGCCCTCCTGGCGTATGTCCGCGAATGAGTAGGCCATTGCGTTCTATACAACCATGTATGTGATATCTCAAATATGTGTTGTGTTCTGAGAACACTGGGCATAATGCTTGTGCGTAAATTGTCATCCCAGATTAGCCTGTGCAGTCCGCACAGGCTAATCAGGGACGACAATTTCCGCTTTTATTGAATTTTTTTGTTTAAATGATGTCTCTTCTTAGCGAAAATCCAGTTTAGGCGGAAAGTTTCGTCCCTGATTAGCCTGTGCGGACTGCACAGGCTTATCTGGGACGACACTTAACGCATATGCATTATGCCCAGTTTTGTCAGAACACTACACATATATTGAACAGTTTTATGCCGTATTTTACGTTATGTGATTTATGTTGTCAGATAATACTGCTTAAATCATTCTTAACTTTATTAAAATGATAACTTATGTATCATACAGCCATCGGTTTGCCCTCAAGAGCATAATCCAAGAAGTTTTAGGGAATTCTTTATTGTGACGTTTGTCTTGCTTATTTTAAAGTTTCGATTATAGACTACAACTGTTAACAATTTTGTTTAATCCAATAGTTTACTACATTTCAATATAAAGCAATTATCGATCGAAATTATTTATCAGATTGTAATTCCGACACTGTATTTCTTCAGTACGAAAAATGCCTTATCATGCAATCGAATGAATCATACACAGACTCTACCTTTGACGATAATTAATAAAACATGTGAACCCTGTTTAAAAATCTATTGTAAACTGTGCTTTAAAATTCCTATTCCATAGCTTATATACCCGTCTATTTATAACGGAACTAGACACAAAACAACCTTGCGCGTATAGTAATTCGATCCATCTACAAATAATTAATACTTCCCCACTGTGTTCAATACATGTCATTAAAACATTCACATATGAGTTGCGTTCTGACAAAACTGGGCATAATGCATGTGCGTAAAGTGTTATCCCAGATTAGCCTGTGCAGTCCGCACAGGCTAGTCCGGGACGACACTTTCCGCCTAAACTGGATTTTCGCTAAAAAGAGACATCATTTAAACGAAAAATTGTATAAAAGTGGAAACTGTCGTCCCTGATTAGCCTGTGCGGACTGCAACGGCTATTCTGGGATGTCAATTTACGCACAAGCATTATGCCCAGTTTTCTCAGAACACGACACATATTGTTGAATCATTGATCGGATAGTCTGATCTTTACATATCGATATAAGGTAAACTTTGTTTTTTATCTTTTGACTTTAAAGAATTTGAAAAATATCCATCGACTGTTCAACTGCACATTATCGTGATCAATGAATTATAAGTACATGTATTAAATGAATTTGTCCAATAGTAAATTGTTTGTGTAATTTTTAACTATTGCATGCGATCACCACACCTGTTTTGCTTTTTTACTTCGTATTCTTGTTCAAAACAATCCGTTGATCAGAAGATCTTTTCTTTCCAATGAGGACTATTCGTTCAATATATATCATGCAATCCTTTCAGAGAATGTATTTGAAATCTTTTTTGTTCAAATGATTAAACCTTTAAATACCAAATGATACAAAAATAATGGTGTTAATAACAATGTAAATCACAACTAAGAGGACATGTTACTACCAAACGCGATAATCATTGAATTTATGTTAAAAAATACTTCATGTAATACTACATTGTATTTAAGCAATATTAAAATGTAAAAAACAAATGATGATGCAAAAACTAAAATTCAATGTAAATATATTATATAATATAATACAAGTATATTATATTTTAGTTTTTGCATCATCATTTGTGTTTTACATTTTAATATTAATCTGTTAACAACTCGCTTAAAGTATACTAACGAACTATTCTTACACAACTTGATAACAGAAACCAATTACTCCCACTGGGTTTCGAACCCGGGTCCTTAGGACGAAAAGGGTAACAACCTAACAATTCGGAAAGATCGGCATTAATTAGCGAGGATGTATTTCTTCTTTTTTTGTCAACATGGCTCGCTTGTTCTCATAATCTATAACGCAAACTACATAAATATTCCTGAAAACTACATACATATTCCTGAATATTCCATACTTCGGGTTCCCATCGCTAAATAACATTTTCACTTTAAAGTTATTTATATTGAACAATAAAGTATGTGTATAAGATATATGTTCATAACGTTATTTCGATGACAGATCAGACTTGCTTTAAGAATCAGCCGTGGTTTGAGGAGCAGCGGTGGTTTGAGGAGTAGCGGTGTTTTGAGTAGCTGCAGTGGTTGCAGGAGAAGCCGTGGTTTGAGGAGCAGCGGTGGTTGAAGGAGCAGCCGTGGTTCGAGGAGCAGCGGTGGTTTGAGAAGCAACAGTGACTTGAAGAGCAGCCGTGGTTTGAGGAGCAGCCGTGGTTTCAGGAGCAGCGGTGGTTTGAGGAGCGGCAGTGGTTGCAGGAGCAGCCGTGGTTTGAAAAGCAGCGGTGGTTTGAGGAGCAACAGTGACTTGAGGAGCAGCCGTGGTTTGAGGAGCAGCCGTGGTTTGAGGAGCAGCGGTGGTTTTAGGAGCAGTCGTCGTTTGAGAAGCAGTGGTGGTTTGAAGAGCAGCAGTAGTTTGAGGAGCAGCAGTGGTTTGAGGAGCAGCAGTGGTTTGATCAGCAGCAGTGGTTTCAGAAGCAGCCGTGGTTTGAGGTGCAGCCGTGGGTTGATGAGCAGCGGTGGTTTAAGGAGCAGCGGTGGTTTGAGGAGTAGCGGTGGTTTCAGGAACAGCGGTGGTTTGAGGAACAGCGGTGGTTACAGGAACAACGGTAGTTTCAGGAGCAGCGGTGGTTTCAGGAGCAGCAGTGATTTCAAGAGCAGCAGTGGTTTGAGGAGCAGCCGTGGTTTGAGGAGTAGCCGTGGTTTGAGGAGCAGCGGTGGTTGAAGGAGCAGCGGTGGTTTTAGGAGCAGCGGTGGTTTGACGAGCAGCCGTTGTTGAAGAAGAAGCCGTGGTTGAAGGTGAATCCGTGGTTGAAGGAGCAGCCGTGGTTGAAAGGGTGGATGTTGTTGAAGGAGCTGTCGTGGCAGAAGGAGCAATGGTGGTCGAAGGAGCAGCCGTGGTTGAAGGAGCAATGGTGGTTGAAGGAGCTGTGGTGGTTTCAGGAGCAGATGTTGTTTCAGGAGCTGCGGTGGTTGAAGGAACAATGGTGGTTGAAGGAGCAATGGTGGTTGAAGAAACAGTGGTGGTTCAAGGAGCAATGGTGGTTGAAGGAGCAGTCATGATTGAAGGAGCAGCCGTGGTTGAAGGAGAAATGGTGGTTGAAAGAGCAATGGTGGTTGAAGGGGCAGTGGTGGTTGAAGGAGCAGTCGTGATTGAAGGAGCAGTGGTGGTTGAAGGAACAGTGGTGGTTGAAAGAGCAATGGTGGTTAAAAGAGCAATGGTGGTTGAAGGAGCAGTGTTGGTTGAAGGAGCAGCCGTGGTTGGAGGAGCAATGGTGGTTGATAGAGCAATGCTGGTTGAAGGAGCAATGGTGGTTGAAGGAGCAGCAGTGGTTTCAGGAGCAGCGGTGGTTGAAAGAGCAGCCGTGGTTGACGGAGCAGTGGTGGTTGAAGGAGCAGTCGTGGTTGAAGCAGCAATGGTGTTTGAAGGAGCAGCAGTGGTTTCAGGAGCAGCAATGGTTGAAAGAGCAGCCGTGGTTGAAGGAGCAATGGTGGTTGAAGGAGAAATGGTGGTTGAAGGAGCAGTGGTGGTTGAAGGAGCAATGATGGTTTAAGGAGCAATGGTGGTTGAAGGAGCAGTGGTGGTTGAAGGACCAGCCGTGGTTGAAGGAGCAATGGTGGTTGAAGAGGCAGATGTGATTTCAGGAGCAGCGGTGGTTGAAAGAGCAGCCGTGGTTGAAGGAGCAATTGTGTTTGAAGGAGAAGTGGTAGTTGAAGGAGCAATGGTGGTTGAAGGAGCAATGGTGGTTGAAAGAGCAATGGTGGTTGAAGAAGCAATGGTGTTTGAAGTAGCAATTGTGGATGAAGGAGCAATGGTGGTTGAAGGAGCAATGGTGGTTAAAGGAGCAATGGTGGTTGAAAGAGCAATGGTGGTTGAAGGAGCAGTGGTGGTAAAAGGAGCAGCTGTGGTTAAAGGAGCGGTAATGATTGAAGATTCAGCCGTGGTCGAAGGAGCAATTGTGGTTAAAAGAGCAATGTTGGTCGAAGGAGCAGCCGTGGTTGTAGGAGCAGCAGTGATTTCAGGAGCAGCGGTGGTTGAAAAAGCAGCCGTGGTTGAAGGAGCAATGGTGGTTAAAGGAGCAGTGGTGGTTGAAGGAGCGATGGTGGTTGAAGGAGCAGTGGTGGTTGAAGGAGCAATTGTTGTTGAAAGAGAAATGGGGGTTGAAGGAGCAATGGTGGTTGAAGGAGAAATGGTGGTTGAAGGAGCAGCCGTTGTTGAAGGAGCAGCCGCGGTTGAAGGAGCAGTGGTGGTTGAAGGAGCAGTCATGATTGTAGGAGCAATGGTGGTTGAAGGAGCAGCCGTGATTGAATGAGCAATGGTGGTTGAAGGAGCAGCCGTGATTGAAGGAGCAGCCGTGGTTGAAGGAGCAGCCATTATTGAAGGAGCGGCAGTGGTTGAAGGAGCAATGGTGGTTGAAGGAGCAGTTGTGGTTGAAGGAGCAGCCGTGGTTGAAGGAGCAATGGTGGTTGAAGGAGCAGTGGTGGTTGAAGGAGCAATGGTGGTTGAAGGAGCAATGGTGGTTGAAGCAGCAATTTTTGTTGAAGGAGTAGTGGTGGTTGAAGGAGCAATGGTGGTTGAAGGAGCAATGGTGGTTGAAGGAGCAGCCGTGGTTGAAGGAGCAGTCATGATTGAAGGAGCAGCAGTGGTTGAAGGAGCGATGTTGGTTGAAAGAGTAATGGTGGTTGAAGGAGCAGCCGTGGTTGAAGGAGCAGAAGTGGTTTCAGGAGCAGCGAATGTTGAAAGAGCAGTCATGGTTGAAGGAGCAATGGTGGTTGAAGGAGAAGTGGTGGTTAAAGGAGCAATGGTGGTTGAAGGAGCAATGGTGGTTGGAGGAGCAGTGGTGGTTGCAGGAGCAATGGTGGTGGAAGGAGCAATGGTGGTTAAAGGAGCATTGGTGGTGGAAGGAGCAATGGTTGTTGAAGGAGCAATGGTGGTTGAAGGAGCAATAGTGGTTGAAGGAGCAGCCATGATTGAAGGAACAATGGTGGTTGAAGGAGCAATGGTGGTTGAAGGAGCAGTGGTGGTTGAAAGAGCAATGGTGGTTGAAGGAGCAATGGTGGTTGAAGGAGCAATGGTGGTTGAAGGAGCAGTCATGATTGAAGAAGCAATGGTTGTTGAAGGAGCAGTGGTGGTTAAAGGAGCAATGGTGGTTGAAGGAGCAATTGTTGTTGAAGGAGCAATGGTGGTTGAAGGAGCAGTCATGATTGAAGGAGCAATGGTGTTTGAAAGAGCAATGGTGGTTGAAGGAGCAGTGGTGGTTGAAGGAGCAATGGTGGTTGAAGGAGCAGTCATGAGTGAACGAGCAATTGAAGTTGAAGGAGCAGTCATGAGTGGAGGGGCAATGGTTGTTGAAGAAGCAGTCATGAGTGAAAAAGCAATGGTAGTTGAAGGAGCAGTCATTAGTGAAGGAGCAATTGAAGTTGCATGTGCATTTATGAGTGAAGGGGAAATGGTTGTTGAGGGAGCAGTCATGAGTGAAGCAGCAATGGTAGTTGAAGGTGCAGTCATGAGTGAAGAGGCGCTGGTTGTTAAAGAAGCAGTCATGAGTGAAGCAGCAATGGTGGTTGAAGGAGCAGTCATGAGTGAAGGAGCAATGGTAGTTGAAGGAGCAGTCATGAGTGAACGAGCAATTGAAGTTGAAGGAGCAGTCATGAGTGAAGGAGCAATGGTATTTGAAGGAGCAGTCATGAGCGAAGGAGCAATTTAAGATAAAGGAGCAGTCATGAGTGTGGTAGCAATGGTGGTTGAAGGAGCAGTCATGAGTGAAGGAGCAATGGTAGTTGAAGGTGAAGTCATGAGTGAAGGGGCAATGGTAGTTGAAGAAGCAGACATGAGTGAAGGAGCAATTGAAGTTGAAGGAGCAGTCATGAGTGAATGAGCAATGGTAGTTGAAGGAGCAGTCATGAATGAAGGAGCAATTAAAGTTGAAGGAGCAGTCATGAGTGAAGGATCAATGGTAGTTGAAGGAGCAGTCATGAGTGATGGAGCAATGGAAGTTGAAGGTGCAGTCATGAGTAAAGGAACAATGTTGGTTGAAGGAGCAGTCATGAGTGAAGGAGCAATGGTAGTTGAAGGTGCAGTCATGAGTGAAGGGGCAATGGTAGTTGAAGAAGCAGTCATGAGTGAAGTAACCATGGTGGTTGAAGGAGCAGTCATGAGTGAAGGAGCAATGGTAGTTGAATGAGCAGTCACGAGTGAAGGAGCAATGGTGGTAAAAGGAGCAGTCATGAGTGAAGGAGCAATGGTAGTTGAAGGAGCAATGGTTGTTGAAGGAGCAATGGTAGTTGAAGGAGCAATGGTGATTGAAGGAGAAGCCGTAATTGAATGAGCAATGGTGGTTGAAAGAGCAGCCGTGGTTGAAGAAGCTGCCGTGGTTGAAACATCTGTCGTGGTTGGAGAAACCGCTGTCGTGGTTAAAGGAACAGCCGTTGTTGTAGCAGCAGCGTAGGTTGACGCAGCAAAGGAAGTTAAAGCAGCAGCCGTAGTTGAAGGAACATCGGTGGTTTTAGTAGCAGCCGTTGTTGAAGCAGCAGTCGTGGTTGACGAAACAGCCATTGTTGTAGCAGCAGCGGTTGTTGGCGCAGCAGCGGTGGTTAAAGCAGCAGCCATGGTTGAAGGAACAGCGGTTGTTGTTGTAGCAGCCTTGAATGAAGTAACAATCGTGGTTGTAGCAGCAGTTGTGGTTACAGGAGCAGCGGTGGTTGAGGGAACATCCGTTGTTGTTGCAGTTACCGTGGTTGGAGGCGTAGCCGTTGTTGTAGCAGCTGCCATGTTTGAAGAAGTAGCCATTGTTGTAGCAGCAGCGGTGGTCGAAGAAATATTCGTTGTTGTAGCATTTACCGTGGTTGGAGGCGAAGCCGTTGTTGTAGCAGCTGCCATGTTTGAAGAAGTAGCCATTGTTGTAGCAGCAGCGGTGGTTGAAGGAAAAAGCGTTGTTGTAGCAGTTGTCGTTGTTGTATCAGCAGCCGTGGTTGAAGCAGTAGCCGTTATTGAAGACATAGCGGTGGTCGTAGGAGCAACCGTGGAAGAAGAAGCTGCCGTGGTTGAACCAGCAGCCGTGGTTGTAGTAGCAGCCGTGATTTGAGCAGCAGCCGTGGTTGAAGGAAGAGCGGTTGTCGTAGGAGCAGCCGTGGTCAAATGAACATCAATGGTCGTGGCAGCTGTGGTCGAATGAACAGTCGAGGTCGAAGAAACAGCGGTGGTTGTAGCAGTTGTCGTGGTCGAAGGAACAGCGGTGGTTGAAGCAACAGCCGTGGTCGAAGGAACAGCGGTGGTCGTAGCAGCAGCCGTTGTCGAAGGAACAGTGGTGGCCGTAGCAGTAGCCGTGGTCGAATGAACAGCGTTGGTCGAAGCAGCAGCCGAAGTCGAAGGAACAACGGTGTTTGTAGTAGCAGCCGTGGTCGAAGGAACGGCGATGGTCGTGGCAGCTGTGGTTGAAGGAACAGCCGAGGTCGAAGGAACAGCGGTGGTTGTATCAGCTGCCGAGGTTGAAGGAACAGGGATGGTCTTAGCAGCAGCCGTGGTCGAAGGAACAGTGGTGGTCGTAGCAGCAGCCGTGGTTGAAGGAGCAGTTGTTGTAGTAGCAACAGAGGTCGAAGGAGCAGCGGTGGTCGTAGCAGCAGCCGTGGTCAACGGAAAAGTGGTGGTCGAAGCAACAGCCGTGGTCGAAGGAACAGCCGAGGTCGAAAGAACAGCGGTGTTTGTAGCAGCAGCCGTGGTAGGCGGAACAGTGGTGGTCGTAGCAGCAGCCGCGGTCGAAGTATCAGCCGTGGTCGACGGAACAGCGGTGATCGAAGCAGCAGCCGTAGTCGACGGAACAATATCAGCAACCGAGGTCGAAGGAACAGCCGTGGTTGTAGCAGCAGCCGTAGTCAACGGAACAGTGGTGGTTGTAGCAGCAGCCGTGGTCGAAGGAACAGTGGTTGTCGAAGGAACAGTCGAGGTCGAAGGAACAGCGTTGGTCGTAGCCGCAGCCGTGGTCGACGGAACAGCGATTGTCGTAGCAGCAGCCGAGGTCGAAGGAACAGCGGTGGTCGTAGCAGCAGCCGTGGTCGAAGTAACATTAGTGGTCGTAGAAGCAGCCGTGGTCGAAGGAACAGCCAAGGTCGACGGAACAGCTGTTGTCGTAGCAGCAGCCGTGGTCGACATAAAAGCGGTGGTTGTAGCAGCAGCCGAGGTCGAAGGAAGAGCGGTTGTCGTAGCAGCAGCCGTGGTCGACAGAACAGAGATGGTCGTAGCAGCAGCCGTGGTCGACGGAACAGCGATGGTCTTAGCAGCAGCCGTGGTCGAAGGAAAAGTAGTGGTTGTAGTAGCAACCGAGGTCGAAGGAACAGCGGTTGTCGTAGAGGCAGTCTTGGTCGAAGAAACAGCCGAGGTCGACGGAACACCGGTTGTCGTAGCAGCAGCCGTGATCGACGGAACAGCGGTGGTCGTAGCAGCAGCCGAGGTCGAAGGAACAGCGGTGGTCGTAGAAGCAACTGTGGTCGTAGGTACAGCGGGGGTTGTAGCAGCAGCTGTATTTTTGAGGATAATAATTATAATAATATAATAACATTATTTGTATGTAAAGGTTTGGCTGTTGTGCTATAATATGTCATACGTTTTGTAAGTTAAATAATGTACACAAATAATGTATAATATTGGTCAGCTTACCTGCAGATGACTCACTGTGGCGACGGATTGAAAGTTAGTTTACCACATTAGTTTTACTATAGGTTTTATGATTTCGAACTCTGGTCTCGCTTTTAAAATCACTTGTGTGCTTAATCGCGTTGTATGATGGCTAATACTGTAGTACTATTTTCATTTTGTGATTACGTTTGGAGGAGCCCCTTGCACTACATATTTGAACAAATCTCCATACTGTTATTCGTTGTACGTAGGTACTTTCATACACTCAGTCTGTGCATCATTAAAATCATATATAAAATGCTTGTCTACCGGATTGAATGACAAAAAAACGTTTATCTCACATGTATATACTTGCATACTATGAGAGTGAAATAGAAATTACATTACAACTCTAATGCACGTATTTTGATGCACAAACATGTGTACAAACACCGTTTCTAGTGATAGAGTTAATATATTGTTAACTTTAAACTTGACTTTAAAAAACGTTGCAAGAAATAATTCTTTTTCAGAAATGGTTTAATCCTTCCGCTTTTATTACACTATATCTTAGTGTATGCAGATGGAGAAGTGTGCTTACGCAACCGTATACATATGACAATTACGGCATGTGTTGTTTAATTGATTACTAGATGAATTTACACTCAAACTGATGGACCTTTGCTGGTATAAAACACTTGGATAACCATTTTATCATCACTATACCTGTATGTAAATAACGTTCACACTTATACCACATCTATTCCATACCAATCATTTTGGGAGCTACTTGGTGGATTTAAAACTCACTTTTTAAGCAGACGTCATTGGTGTTGTCATGGTAACCTTCTTTTGGGCATGCGCACTTAGATCTAATACAAATGGCTAGTACAGTTGCGCACTGGTCGCTCTCAGAACATGATCCATTGAATGCTATTCCTGAAACACGAACATACATTTTTTTAAGCATTTAACTGAATGATTTGTTGAGTTGTATAATATGTGTTTTAACACTGCCCGTTTGGTACACGGATTTGAGTACACATACTGTGCAGCATGTTTCCTTTTCGAAATGTTTCCGTTTCAGTGAAAAAATGATTTAAAAATAAGGTAAAGGTATATTAATATATTTGCTGTTTGTGTTCAAGTTCTTAAAAAATACTTTAAACTTTTTTATTTTCCATCAAAATAAACGTCTGCAACATCCACAAAACATTGAGTTCTGGAAATTTGGTGTATGCATACGTTCAATAAAATTTGAATAACATTAAAGTGAGACTGCACAACTTGTATACGTGTTAAATTGTAATATTTTGATAAAAAATATGTTACAAAAAAACACAAAATATGCAAGAAAAATTATACATTGAAGACGAATTTCATAAAATTCAGCAAAGACAAATTAGCGCCCCGAGCCGATTGTGGCGAAGATATTTCGTACATATTTTCCTACGATAACCAAAGCATTCGTCTTTTTATTAGGATCGGCGTAAGTGTCCGTGTGTCGTATAATAGATATCGTTGCAGGAAATTTAAATGATCCGTAAAACAAAATTGTGTCTTTGTGTCGTATGAACGAATCTGTACTTAAACTAAATTTAGATTCACATCGTACATGCATGATAAACATGAATGCGAATTCGACTGTACAGAAATATTCGATTTCATAATAAAATATCTGGTATATTTCGCATTTTTCAACACATGTTCTTCTTTACCTTTATTTTGATTTATATTGAATTATATGTTTAATCAGTTTTTTTACATATTTATATCAATTCATAAATATTTGACAAACTCGTGCAGTCTCCCTTAACAATGCGGCATTGTTCTCATAATTGAATCCATGATGTGTACATAATTGTATGTACAGATGACTGTATTTATTTTTTATTAAATATTTGTATTTCATATACATACTTTTTAGTATTATTTGGTTTATCAGCTTAAGTTTAAAATGTGAAAATAAATAATTCGGTGTGACTTTATACAATATAACACATTTTAATGCCGTTTAAATGAATACGTACCGATAATATCAAGTTTTTTAAGTGTACAAATTTCTAAAGCTGCATTAATATATCGTGGAAAAACACTGATCTGTTTAAAATTATGAACGCACGTCTGAAAGGAAATGTAACATTTCAAATCCATTAAACCATTATTAATATTTAAAAATGTGTATGAACTACTAGTCAACTTTGCTTACTTTTCGGTATTGGACTCTCATTTTCGTTGATGACTTGTCGATCTTTAACCGCCATGGAGTCGACGAAGAACGTTCCTATCCTACCGGACGTACCGTTGTGTAGACCAATAGCGACAAGAAGCTTCTCATTGGTCCGTGCACTAGTGTCACGTGATCGTTCTATCACTATGGTAAACTGGACAATTATGCTTCCGTTTCTGTAAAATTGTCAAAAACAATGTGTTCCATTAATACGAGACGATGGCATATGCTTCGCGTTCTCAGAAAACTGGGCATAATGCACGTGCGTAAAGTGTCGTCCCAGATTATCCTGTGCAGTCCGCACAGGCTAATCAGGGACGACACTTTACGCCTAAACTTGATTTTCGCTAAAAAGAGACATCCTTTTAACGAAAAATGTCATACAAGCGGAAAGTGTCGTCCCTGATTAGCCTGTGCGGACTGCACAGGCTAATCTGGGACGACACTTTACGCAAATGCATTATGCCCAGTTTTCTCAGAACGCGACACATATGCGTATATAAGGCTCATAGCGCTTAAAGTAGCGATAGATTCGGCGGCATTCGATTTTTTTTATCACGTCCTCATATGAAAATCTTACCAATGACAGACCTATTTACGATTCAAAAAGTTGGTAGTATTGTATTATTTATTAAAAGTGTAGACCAGCACGTGAAGAAAACCATATTTCGGATGTAACATCAATGCTTATGTGAATATCAAAGGCTTTCTTTAAGGAAAAAATAGAGTCTATTATTCTCAAATAATAAATCTTATACCTTAAAATAGGAACACATACATATTATATTGCAAGCAAAATTTCAGATTACCCTTCGTTTTTGTGAGTTTGTTCCTTTAACATGCCGCTTAGAATATTTCATCTCAAAGGTCCGTTGAAAGAAGCATGCTTCGTCTAAGTGTTAGGAGTCTAGTCGTATTTCTTTTACGGTTAACTTATTATTACATATTATAAGCGTCTATGCATTGCCATAAGGGCGAGCGAAGCGCATGAATATATATATGAGCCACGCTCTGGGAAAACGGGGCTTAATGCATGTATCCGCACAGGCTTATCAGGGACGACACTCTCCGCTTTTATGGAATTTTTCATTTAAACGAAGTCTCTTCGAAACGAAAATTAAGTCCAGGCGGAAAGTGTCGTACCTGATAAGCATGTGCGGACTGCACAGGCTAATCAGGGACGACACTTATGCACATGCATAAAGCCCCGTTTTTCAAGAACGATGCTTAAACATTAATTAAATCGTTGCCTGCATTACAAAGAACTACATCACACAAGACGAATTTCTGAATACAATACTTAATATTTTTTGCTAATAAAAACATATTTGTTCGTGACAATTGTTCACGCGAGTGGTGCATATCTAATTAAAAGATAACGGGAATGAGAGGCCTGTGAACAATAATTTAAGTTAAAGTTAAATTAAAACGCTTCACTCACGTTATGCTGTCCACCTTACAAAGGATTTTTTCATCGGGTCTTGAATAGTTTTTGGAATTGCTTTCAATCTGCAAAAAAAGGATTACAGAAAAATGCATTCAATAAGTACAACGTTTTCGTTAAAGTAGATTTTAAAATACGAACATACACCAAAAAAAAACGAAATGCCTTTCTGCATTTTGACTTTATATTTCAACGTTATTCTTTCTGTTGTTCTTTTAATCATTTGTTAACTGACTTTCGGAAACTAAGTATGTTTTTTTTATGCAACTCATAGCCAGACATTGTTATATCCACATTTAATAAGTAAACAAATGTAATGAAAAATATGGTGGATTTTTTTTTTTTTTTTAACACTTGTCATTGTTATTTTCTAGCGAAGTTTGGTGTTTTTTGTCGGATTGTTTGACAGATGGTCACTTGCCATACATTGACAAACACGTGCTATGAAAATTGAATCTCTATTGCTCTTGGAGCTATATTTTCACTTTGTTTACATTTGCAGTGGAACAAATTTATGTTACGATCCCTCAGTGCCGGTATGTGTCGCGTTCTGAGAAAACTGGACAAAATGCATGTGCGTAAAGTGTGGTCCCAGATTAGCCTGTGCACTTCGCACAGGCTAATCCGGGATGACACTTTCCGCCTCAACTGGATTTTCGCTAAGAAGAGTCATCATTTTAACGAAAAATTCCATAAAAGCGGAAATTGTCGTCCCTGATTAGCCCGTGTGGACTGCACAGGCTAATCTGGGATGACAATTTACGCACAAGCATTATGCCCAGTTTTCTCAGAACACGACACATATTTGACAACTAGTTATGCTCATAGGTACGGTCGTATGCTGGTAACAAAGGAATGTTTCAAGTAAGGCTAAATTGATCGTTTCGTACTATTCAAAAGTACCACGGGTACTCTTAAATATACTACAATATACCCCGGGTACGGCAAATACGCTAAAAGGCAACCGGCCATACTGCGGGGTACGTTTAAGTACAATTTTTGTACCCCGGGTAGTTTGAAGTATACTTAAGAGTACCCGGGATACTTTCGAGTAGTACCTGAGCCGACAATGACCATTCGACCTACATGTACACGCTATGTACTCACTGCAGCACAGAAGACGGACGAAAAGGTCTTGAAGGCCTCTGAAGACGTGTTACCAAGTTCAATGGTAAACTTTTCACTGGTTATTGTGGCGTTCATTTGCAGTTGCTCCCATACCGTTGAGTTAGATGTGACTGCGAACGAAATATATTTGACGGCATTGGCATGCGAAAGATTTGTGTAAAACTCAGTCAGCTCAATCATTAGCACATTAAAAACAAAATAAACATCAGTATAATGAGTAATGTTGTTCACACTAGGATATAGGATAAACTATTTTACAACTTATTTACATCTATTATATAATATTATGGCGTGCACGAGTGAAACTACGCTTCCGTCTATTATCTACACGAGTGGCTGTCCGGTTAGCGCAGTATACGATTGGTACACGCTTTTCTCACCTAGGCGACACGGTTCCAATCCCCGTTTCGGAAGCATGTGAGTTAAGTTGTTGGTCAGCATACCGGACAGGTGGGATTTCCTCCGAGTAATCCGGCTTCNGGTTCCCCCCACCCCCCCCCCCCATTCGCACAAGACCACACCAAAATTAAAAATATATTTTTATAATAAAGAAAAAGCTGGAAATTGCAGCAGTAATTTAAAAATACGTCCCAGCTAACGTGAGTAAACTAGTTAATTAGGAAGAAGTGCTGGGCCACATTCCGGATCCAGACATAGTGCAGCCTCAGGGGCGCCCGAACCTAATTAATTTCGAAATAAACAAACACTCTATACGAGTACCTTTATGCTTGGCTGTGAAAACCACAATTATGGGGACGATGACGGCGGAAATGGCAAGCAGTGAAAGGCCGACCAGGGCAGCGATACACTGCCGACGCCGACAGACTCTCCGCTCCATGTCGGTGGAGGTTGTGGAACCACTTCCAACGATGCTGCTCTGCTCGGACCACGGTCTGTTATGAGGTTCATACGGTGACCATTTTGTCTTCAACTGCACATAGAGAATGAATTGTAGCCTTAGATAACACAGTTCTAGACAACTAAGTACTTTTAGCGATTTCGTCTGCTATTCGTTAGAGGCATCGCACGTTAGCTTATTTGCTAGTTTTATAGAATAGCAGTATGTCATAGAGTAAATTAACAAATCCTTATTTCTTTACAAAATCTCAACATACGAAATCAATATATATCTATTTTACTGTTAACCTTAATTCTTTCCAAACAGTTACTACAGTTCAACTAACATCCTAACCAGTTTTTATCACCTAAACCTATTACACGCATGATTGGTTCGCGGCGTTGGTCAAGTGGAAAGCGCAAGTTACCGCGCATTTGCCACTTGACCGCCAGAACATAAACATCACATATATCTTTGATATATTGTTCTGCGTTATTATTACAGGTTAGTGATAAATCAATTTATAAACTTTTACCTTTGTATTGTTGTAATCTCTGTTCTAATTAAATGCCACGTAAGGTATTTATTGTATTTATTATATTTATTGTATTTATTGTATTACAATATTGCCATGTTTTTATAAATGCTATTACTGTTATTGTTGTATAATTAATTATGGTGATTAATGTCGGCATTTGCCACTTGACCGCCAGAACATAAACATCACATATATCTTTGATATATTGTTCTGCGTTATTATTACAGTCCCTTCACACGAACCCTTTACACATATTTGCCGAGAGCTACGTCGACACTTATATCAGTTTTTGTTAGTATGGATCTATTTATTTGTACCTTACCATGATTTGTGTATCAGTGCCAAAATAAAACTACTTATCACGGGTCATGGGATCAACAAATTCAAAATATTACATCTGTCGCTGCTAG
>VMBQ01006766.1:0-20762 GCA_007657795.1 Dreissena rostriformis | reverse complement strand
AGCGGTGGTTTGAGGAGCAGCGGTGGTTTGAGGAGCAGCGGTGGTTTGAGGAGCAGCGGTGGTTTGAGGAGCAGCAGTGGTTTGAGGACCAGCGGTGGTTTGAGGAGCAGCCGTGGTTTGGGGAGCAGCGGTGGTTTGATGAGAAGCCGTGGTTTGAGGGGCAGACGTGGTTTGAGAAGCAGCGGTGGTTTGAGGAGCAGCAGTGGTTTGAGGAACAGACGTGGTTTGAGAAGCAGCGGTGGTTTGAGAAGCAGCCGTGGTTTGAGGAACAGCCGTGGTTTGGGGAGCAGCGGTGGTTTGAGAAGCAGCCGTGGTTTGAGAAGCAGCGGTGGTTTGAGGAACAGCCGTGGTTTGAGGAGCAGCGGTGGTTTGAGGAGCAGCCGTGGTTGAAAGAGCAATGGTGGTTGTAGTAGAGGCCATGCTTGAAGGAGCAGCCGTGGCTGAAAGAGTAATGGCGGTTGAAGGAGCAGCCTTTGTTGTAGTAGCAGCCGTGGTTGAAATCGCAATGGCGGTTGAAGGAGCAGCCGTGGTTGAAGGAACAGCCGTTGTTGTAGCAGCCGTGGTGGTTGACGCAGCAGCGGTGGTAAAAGCAGCAGCCGTGGTTGAAGGAACAGCGGTGGTTGTAGCAGAAACCGAGGTCGAAGGAACAGCGGTGGTCGTAGCATCAGCTGAGGTCGAAGGAGCAGCGGTGGTTGTAGCAGCAGATGTGGTCGACGGAACAGCGGTGGTCGTAGCAGCAGCCGTGGTCGAAGGAACAGCGGTGGTTGAAGGAACAGAGATGGTCGTAGCAGCAGCCGTGGTCAACGAAATAGCGGTGGTCGTAGCAGCAGCCTTGGTCGACGGAACAGCGGTGGTCGTAGCAGCAGCCGTTGTCGACGGAACAGCGGTGGTCGTAGCAGCAGCCGTGGTCGAAAGAACAGCAGGGGTTGTCGCAGCAGCTGTTTTTTGAGGATAATCACGATAACATTATTTTATGGAAAGTTTTGGCTGTTGTGCTATAATATGTCATACGTTTTTTTAATTTAAATAATGTATACAAATAATGTATAATATTGGTCTGCTAACCCGCAGACGGTTCATTGTTGCAAAGGTATGAAATAATGGGTACCAAATTAATTGTACTCTATGTATTATGTTTGCGAACTTAACATGCTCTGAACAACACATTGTGTACGAATGTGTCGCTTCTAAACTAACGTGTTTGCTTATTCGCACTTTGTGGTGGGTAATTCAGTAGTACTATTTTCATTTTGATACAACGTACGCATTCGCTGCTTTCACAAAAATGGCAAAAAATAATAATGTAAATTGATGTGACATACACTCAGTTGTTTATCCACCTGATTGAATGAATAAACAAACGTTTAATGTCAATTGTATCTGTTTGCATACGTATTCGAAATTGAAACTACATGATAACACAAGTACATGCATTTTCTTTCACATACATGTTTATAAAACAAAACTGTTTCTATGGTTTGAACTAATTACAATGTTAACGTTATTGCCTTAAAACATGCAAATGGAGAAGTGTGCGTACGCATCCGCATACAAATTACCGAGCGACATCTGGTAGTTTATTTAATACCAACTGACCTAACATACGAACGGATGGATCATTGCTCGTATAAAACATAGAGGATTTTTGTTCATGTCAGTGTAAGATCGTTTGTTATTTCACGAGTGATCATAGATATTATTTTTCTATGATCACGAATGAAATAATAAACGATCTTACACTGACATGAACAAATTCTCTGTTTCTTTTATGCCCCTTTTTCAAGAAAATAATTTACAGCTTTTCCCTTTCGCTGAAAAGTTACCCTTTCTCCCGTGGCGCCTCAATACATTTAAATACACAAAATGACGTCATTAGTGTTTGGTTCGAGCCGAGCATGATAAACTTTATCTTTATCCAAAACTCAAATAATATTCTATTTATCCTATTATTTCTTTCATTTTTACATAAATAATGTTCAAATATCGCATTTTAAGACGATTGTGTTCTTCCGCAGTTGACAAACGCAGATTCTCCAATTTTTGGAAAACCGCACAAATGATCTAAAAATAGCACGCGAGAATTCGTTATTTTCACCGGTGAAAATAACAATTTGTTTATTTTCACTGCTGTTATTTCACTGCAGAAATGTCATATTTTATCATCAGGTATAAAAGAAACTTGGATCTCCATTTTATCATCACCTCACCATTTTCCTATATAACTATCACACTTATGCTACATCTAGTGCATATCAATCATTTTGTCATAGCTTCTTTGCGGAATTTAAACGTACTTCTTAAGCAGGCGTCATTGGTGCTGTCATGGTAACTTTCTTTTGGGCATGCGCATTGAGATCCAATACAAATCGCTAGTACAGTTGCACACTGGTCGGTCTCAGAACATGATCCATTGAACGCTATTCCTGAAAAACGAACATTGTTCTTTTTACGCATTTAACTTTATGATTTGTTGAGTTTCATTTTAATGTGTTTTAACACCGACCGTTTGGTACACGGAATTGAGTACACATTCAGTGCAGCATGTTTCATTTTCGGAATGTTTCCATTTCATTGAAACATTGCTTTGAAAAAATAAGGCATAGGTATATTAATGTATGTGTTAATTAAGTTTGTGTTCAAGTTCTTAAACATACTTGTAACTTTTTTATTTTCCATCAAAACTAACGTCTGCAACATCCACAAAACATTGATTGTCTGAAAATTTGGTGTATTCATAAGTTCAATAAAATTTAAATTTGAATTACATAAGCAATGTGCCATTGTTCTCATAATTGAATCCATGAAGTATAAATAATTGTATGTGCAGATGTCTGTACATATTCCATAGTTTATGCCGTATTTATTATTTATTAAATATTTGTATTTCATATACATAATTTATATTATTATTTGGTTTATCAGCTTAAGTTTCAAAATGTGAAAATAAATCATTCGGTGTGACTTTAAATACATTACAACACATTTTAATATCGATATTATCAAATTTTGAAAGTGTAAAAAATTCTAAAGCTGCATTTAAATATCTTGGCAAAACACTGTTCTGTTTAAAATTATGAACGCAAGTTTCGAAGGAAATGTAACATTTCAAAACCATAAAACCATTCAAATATGTAAAAATGTGTATGAACTACTAGTCAACTTTGCTTACTTTTCGGTATTGGACTCTCATTTTCGTTGATGACTTTTCGATCTTTAACCGCCATGGAGTCGACGAAGAACGTTCCTATCCTACCGGACGAGCCGTTGTGTAGACCAATAGCGACAAGAAGCTTCTCATTGGTTCGTACACTAGTGTCACGTGATCGTTCTATCACTATGGTAAACTGGACAATTATGCTTCCGTTTCTGTAAAATTGTCAAAAACAATGTGTTCCATTAATACGAGACGATGGCATATGCGTCGCGTTCTCAGAAAACTGGGCATAATTCACGTGCGTAAAGTGTCGTCCCAGATTATCCTGTGCATTCCGCACAGGCTAATCAGGGACGACACTTTACGCCTAAACTGGATTTTCGCTAAAAAGAGACATCCTTTTAACGAAAAATGTCATACAAGCGGAAAGTGCCGTCCCTGATTAGGCTGTGCGGACTGCACAGGCTAATCTGGGACGACACTTTACGCACATGCATTATGCCCAGTTTTCTCAGAACGCGACACATATGCGTAGATAAGGCTCATAGCGCTAAAAGAAGCGATAGATTCGGTGGCATTCGATTTTTTTTTATCACGCCCTCATATGAAAATCTGATCAATGACAGACCTTTTTACGATTCAAAAAGTTGGTGGTATAGAATTATTAATTTAAAGTGTAGACCAGCACGTGAAGACAACCATATTTCGGATGTAACATCAATGCTTATGTGAATATCAAAGGCTTATAAGGAAAAAAATAGAGTCTAACATTCTGAAATAATTAACCTTTTACCTTAAAATAGGAACACATACATATTATACTGCAAGCAAAATTTCAGATTTCCCTTCCTTATTGTGAGTTTTTTCCTTTAACATGCCGTTTAGAATATTTTATCTCAAAGGTCCGTTGAAAGAAGCATGCTCCGTCTAAGTGTTAGGATCGAGTCTAGTCGCATTTGTTACGGTTAACTTATTATTACATATTATAAGCGTCTGTGCATTGCCATAAAGGCGAGCGAAGCGCATGAATATATATGAGCCACGCTCTGGGAAAACGGGGCTTCATGCATGTATCCGCACAGGCTTATCAGGGACGAAACACCGCTTTTATGGAATTTTTCGTTTAAAGGAAGTCTCTTCAAAACGAAAATCAAGTCCAGGCGAAAAGTGTCGTACCTGATAAATCTGTGCGGACTGCACAGGCTAATCAGGGACGACACTTATGCACATGCATAAAGCCCCGTTTTTCAAGAACGATGCTTTAAATTAATTTAATCGTTGCCTGCATTACAAAAAACTACATCCCACAAGACGAATTTCTGAATACAATACTTAATCATTTTTGCCACAGGTACTTGAAAATATTTTTTTTTTGTCCTTATATATATAATAAAAGAATTCTTTTATTATATATTTAAGGACCAAAAAAAATATTTTCAAGTACCTGTGATTTTTGCTAATAAAAAACATATTTTTTCGTAACAATTGTTCACGCGAGTGGTGCATATCTAATTAAAAGATGACGGGAAAGAGAGGGTTGTGTAAAAAATAAATAAAAAAATGAAGTTAAATTAAAACGCTTCACTCACGTAATGCTGTCCACCTTACAAAGGATTTGTTCATCAGGTCTTGTATAGTTTTTGGAATTGCTTTCAATCTGCAAAAAGCGATTACAGAATAATGCATTCAATACGTTCAAAGTTTTCGTAAAAGTACATTTTAAAATAAGAACATACACACACACACACAAAAACGAAATGCTTTTCTGCATTTAAACTTTATATTTCAAAGTTATTCTTTCTGTTGTTCTTTAATTCATTTATTAACTTTTTTCGGAAACTAAGTATGTTTGTTTTTTTTGTTACGCAACTCATTGTCAGACATTGTTGTATCCACGTTTAATAAGTTAATAAATAAAATGAAAAATATGGTGAACAAATATTTTAATTGACGTTACTAGTGTCGTCGTTATGAACTAGGCTAAGCGTCGTCTGGGGCTTTTTGTAGGTTTGTTTGAATATTGGTAACTTGCCATACATTGACAAACACGTGCTATGAAAATTGAATCTCTCCTGCTCATGGAGCTTCATTTCCACTTTGTTTATATATGCAGTGGAACACATTTATGTTACGATCCCCCAGTGCCAATATTGGACAACTATCTATGCTCATAGGGACGGTCGTATGCTGGTAACAAAGGCGTGTTTCAAGTTAGGCTTAATTGATCGCTGTCGGCTCAGGTACTTTTCAAAAGTACCAATGGTACTCTTAAGTATACCCAATTTACCCCGGGTATACAATTTACCCCGGGTACGGCAAATACGCTAAAAGGCAACCGGCCATACTCAGGGGTTCGTTTTAGTAAATTGTTTGTACTCCGGGTACTCTTTAGTATACTTAAGAGTATCTGGGTGGTACTGTTTTAGTTTTCTTAAGAGTACCCGGGACACTTTTGGTAGTACCTGACTAGACAACGACCAATTGAGCTCAAGTTAGGCCTACATGTACACGTTATTTACTCACTGCTGCACAGAAGGCGGACGAAAAGGACTTGAAGGACTCTGAAGACCTGTTACCGAGTTCAATGGTAAACTTTTCACTGGTTATTGTGGCATTCATTTGCACTTGCTCCCAAACCGTTGCGTTTCCATTAGATGTGACTGCGAACGAAATATTCTTGAAGGTATTGGTATTCGGTAAATGCATATATAAACGCATACGCAACAAAGTAAACAACAATATAGTGAGTAATATGTATCACCTTAGGTTATAGGATCTTCTTTTTATTTACTTACATAATATATAATAAAAAAAAACGTGCACGCGTAAAACTGCGCTTTCATCTATTTTCTTTGTAGTATACTTAAAAATACCGCCAAGTACTCTTAAGTATACTACAAAGTACCCGGGGTACGGAAAATATACTAAAAAGTACAACGGAGTATGGCCGGGTGGCTTTTAGCGTATTTTCCGTACACGGTGTATATTGTAGTATACCAAAGAGTACCCGGGGTACTTTTAAGTAGTACCTGAGCCGACTTGACCAATTTGGCAAAAGTACCTTGATGCTTGGCAGTCAATACGACAGTTATGGGGACGATGACGGCGGCAATTGCGAGCAGTGAGAGGCCGATCAGGGCAGCAATACATAGCCGACGACGACAGACTCTCCGCGCTATGTCGGAGGAGGTCGTGGAACCACTTCCGGTGGTGCTGCTCTGCTCGGACCACGGTTTGTTATGAGGTTCATACGGTGACCATTTTGTCTTCAACTGGAAATACAGATTAAAATGAAGTTTGAGATAACCCAGTGCTTTACAACTACAAGTAGATGTGTGGATATGTTCCGTGTTATTCATTTTGGACGAAGCAAGTTAGCTTCTTTGTTTGTTTTACAGACTTGTGTTACAATACATTATAGGAATAAACAAGGTTGTTTGTGTGCAGAGTTTTAAATGGTGTCGCTGCACATACCAGAACAAGTAATGACTGCCTTTTTAAGTACTATATGGTAATATTGCTAAAGAGTTTTTAAAGAGATGTATTTGTGTTTGCATTGGAAAGAATGATTTAAATTTGTGAAATTAAAGACCACAAATTGATGCAGTAAATATTCTTATGAATATAAAACAGAACTTAAATGAAGTGCGCATCAGAACTGTAAAATTGTGTCAGTCATAATGTTTCCAAATTAATTGAAACGAAATTTTTGGAAACATCGATTCTTAATCTTCGTATATTTAGCGTTAAAGTTGTACGAGGCTCTATGTTGAGATTGTGTGGTCTATAATGTAATTCAATCGCGATTGATCCACCAATTGTCCTAAAATAAGGACAGTCTTTACATATTTAAAACATGCGCTCTTCCGAACAAAATATTTTGGTATTATTGGTAAATCACCGATGAATACAGTATTTTCAAACTTTCCATACTTGTTAATATCGGATTTTAACAAAGCGAGTTTTTAGCCGATCTTTAAAGGGATTTAAGCAAACACTGAAATACGACTTGAAGTTATAATCTTACACAAAGATTCTACCTTAAAGATGATACAGTCTGAAAAAATGCAATTGTAGAAAAGGTGTTTATACAATCGATGCGTTTTATGTGTAAAATTGTTTAATATGTTTAATGGTAAAATACGTATAATTCAAAAACAAGCGTCGAATGTACTACTTAAGAAACATACTTGATTAAACTGTTCGTGGAAGTCAGCCATGAACCCCGGCGTGGTCATCAGCGTCCGCCATCCTGGTCTACTTAGGTCGTAATACGTGCCAACACTAAAAGCGTCCACTGCTATATACGTGGCTTGTAACCCGCGTTCGTCGACTTCCGGTTCCGATTCCAGCGGGCGCGCGTTCAACGTGGTCCTCGGGTCTTTTGACTGTTGATATCTCGGATCACGTCTATGTGCATAGTTTTTCTCCGCTAAAATATCGTTTCTCGTATTCGTCATCATCTCGTTTCTGTTCACGCTTATACCTAACTGCAGTGAAGACGCGTCGTTTCTGCTATGAATTTGCTTCGGCATCGCTGACCCACTGTTCTTATCATACCGGTTTGCAGGCCCAGTTTCTGTCTCTTGGAATTGGTCACATCCCGCTGAGGCGCGGGTTGACCGTAAGTCAGTGTTTCGAGTTGCAGAAAAACCACTGCCTCTGCCCGCGTTTCCGAGTTTCGCATTTACACCTCGGTAATCAGTTGCTCTTTGGAATACAGTGGGACCCAAAGCGCCCCATCCGTATAGGTTCTCGTCTTCAGTAGCATCCATTAGAGTATGTAAGCCCAGTAACTTCTGACTTTTTTATTCTATAGTGATCTACGTTTTCCAGTTGCTCGTGCGCTTATTAAAGCTATGATACAAGTTCGTTCACATATTCGTATTTATTTTTAATTATGTCGCTTTTAACATGCAATAAAGAATTATTATTGTGTTTTTAAATATTTCCGTTTGTTACATACATGAACTACGTGCTCATGAACGATTGGCATGCATTAAAGTTTGTGATTTATTCATGAAGACATTTAAATACGCGTTTAATCTCGTATCATTTAACCTATTATATATTGCACTTATATATATAATTTATCATATACCCCCGTATTCCTCACACTGTATATACAGAGTCACTAGTAGTAGGAACTTCACAAGGCATAAGCAATGTTAAACAAACATGATCATGTTTTATAACTGCGCTTAAATATCCGGTTATTTTTACCAGTTTAAACGGTACTCCCTTAGCAATTATTTATACAAAACTTCATTGGTATTTGGACCATATGTTATTGGGTTTTGCAGATTGAAAGCATGAATCATTCATCTGTCCTTGTAAGGTTATGATTGTCGATCAACTGTTAACTTAACTATTAAAAGAAATACTCGTGCGAATGAGTCCTGTATGAACATGTTCATTTAATTCAGTATATAATGCATTTCTAAAGAAAAATACAAAAAATAGACACCCGTTTTATTTAGTAATCGGTTCAAATGAATTTTAATTAACAGCATTATGCATTGCAAGGACGGTTTATAGATTGATAAAAATGCGACTTAAAATGGATTAAAAAATACATGCATTTGTAGAACCTATCGAATCGGTTTTGTATGCCATGGTATTGGCGTTGCAACAAATAATGATTTCAAAATGTATTCCGGCGTTTGTTTAAACTAGTACTGCAGAATCGCTATAAAGTAACACATGATCAAGATAATATATATTTTCATTTGATTAAACTTTGAATAGACAGTGCTCTTTTTGGAACAGTAACTGCAGTTTGCATACAAAATAGTCGTGTTTCTAATATCATTATTTGCTATGTACCTGCGTCTTTAATGGACATTTCATGGATGCTATACCAGACGGATTAGTATCTTCCATTTTTGAATAAACGACACATATACAGCCCACGGGATATTCGGAAACTTGGACCGAATTCACATTATGTACACATATAGTAAGAAAGTGGTATTTATAATTCAAAGGTACAAATAAAATCACATTTTGTAGTGTTTTTATTTCACTTTATAAGTGTTGTGGCATTGAACAAATATACATTTGTATGGTCTGACAGTTACACAAAATAAAAAATATCGATATAACGATCTATACTCTCCGATGTCGAGTCTATTTCTACTTGTGACCTTGACCTGCGTCATACCGTAACACAGGATCATGTTAAGGCCTAAATTGGAAAATTATCAGCTATCTCAACGGGAAGATATCCATTTTGACTTTTCGGAGCAAAGGATAAGCGTGTGTTTGTTTCACCTAGATTCAAGAGATGACCAACTAATTTCAGAAGGTTACTTTTCAATTGATACTTGTTTTTGTTTTACCCCCGAAGCAATTCGCGCTGCTTCTTGTTAATTTTGTAAGTTAATATGTTTCGGCGTTTGTACAATTGTCAAATACTATATCACCGTATTTGGGAATCGGACGTTTTGATGAACTGTATACAGTTTCAAGTGACTTTCTATCGAGATTAAATGTTTGTTGTTTTCCAGCATTTTTCTTTTAAATAATTGAGTTGTCCAATTTTATGTGTTACTTAATAAAATGCGTGGGTGTTTGTATATATTAACTTCTTTTATTGCTGTATTATTCCTGAAGAGTGGTGGATAGACGAGTTCTTGTTTAGGTATGTATACAATTAAAGATTCCATTTTAATAGGATTAAACTTCACGACTCATTGTAATGGCAACCGTAAATTTGTTTTAGTGTATTGGCTAATTGGTTTCGATTTCCACAAAAGTAGAACGTTCAGGGTCATCTGCGAATAATCCTTAATTGTCGCAAATAGCATTAACACTGAACTGAAGTTCGGTTCGAATTTCACTGAGACAGTGTTTGTGATTACCAAGCTTATCCAGAAGACAAACATGCGTTGTTGGAGAATTAGCTGTTAGTATTTATTACGATCTATGCTGTTCGACACAACAAGGTTGTATTCAAACACTTTGATCCTCCTGGCGTTAGTAGTGTCTGGTTTGCCAACCCGGTGGGTTCTTTCAATGTGTGTCAATTGTACATCGGCTTTGATCTGCTGACACAAGTCAATAATAATGTCGTCTGTTTTTTTTCATCTTTGATCTCAGGAAAACCAGTAAAAAGCAAAAAAATCCTTCAGCGGCATTTTCTTGTCTACTACAGGGATTTCCACCGGCTAGTTGACCTAGCCTTGGCTGGAAACTCTGGATTACACCATCAACGACATCTTTGACCAAAGCTTCAATTTCATATTGAAAGGTAGATTTCAACAGCGAGACGATTCTCTCTATGTGAATGTCTGAAACGGGATAAGTGTGGTTATCAGATTCCATGATGCAGCCCAAGAATCGCCCATTTTAAAGGTCGCCTTTGTCTTGCGGCGATGACGGAAACCTCTTCTTACTTGAGCTGAAGTTTGGTATTGCAATGGTTTTGGTAGGCTCAGAATATGCTTTAACTTAACGAGTATTATTATCAGTCAGAAATTCACGTGCACATGTTAACACTTGTTAACACCTAGGAGACTAGGCATAAGCATTAGGGTTCATCGCCCTGGAACGCTTCATGCAAGGCATTAGGGCTTAAACCGGTTTTAAGGCAACCTCACACAAACTGCTAATGTACATATTTTGATAAATAAAATCAACCCAATCCATTTGCACTTGTAATCGGATAAAGTCATCCTTTATACAGACATATCAATGAACATGCTTATTAAGAAATATTGCAATACAAGTGAAAGATGTACGATGGGGTTTGCACATGTCAATAAATGTAATGACAGTATTGCTTCATAAATCACAGCAAAAAAGAACAAGTGTACAATATAACAAGCAATTAAAAGTTTGCAATGAATACGTTAAATAAAAACATATTTAAATAACAAAAATAATCTACAAATATACAAAATGATATAATATTCAACGATATATTAACACGCTGAAAACACCTTATTCTGGTACAATCTAATTCGAAAAGCACATACATTCATTAACGCTTTTATGAAGCATCGGAGATTGAACATTCGTTTGATTATGATTATGATAATGATGCCTTCGCAGCGATGATTGTCATATATTGATATAATACCAACCCCTTGGGAAACTTTCCTGGTGCAAGAACTGATAAAGTTAAATGTGTCAATAACTGCAGATATTTATATTTAATGTTGAATATGGTAAAATATATAGAGCATGGGTACTTAGATTGAAATCTTTTTTATAAACGTAGTATTTGTTCAAAGCACTTATGTTGACCTAATGATATTATGTTACCACATAGTTTAAAAACAACAATGTAAACGTATCTATTATAATTCAAATAAAGGGACAAAAACATGGCCAGAGTTAGAATATACACACAAAAAATAGACCATTTCTTTTTATTTTTGTTGATTTAAGCATTTTTAAACCTTCCAAGAATAAAACATTTGATATTGTGAAAGTCTTTTAAAATATCAATTATTTCTTCTTATAAAAACTGTTTATATACAATGGCTTTGTCTATTTACTAGTGTAGTGATTTTCACAATTTCCTTGTTTAAAAAAAACAAAAACACGTCATATGTTGGAAAATTAAGCATATGAAGTATATAAACAAACAATACATGCAATACAAAGTGAGTAAATAGCGAATTATATGAACATAAAAATGAGAAGTAAAGAATAAAAAAAAAATGAAAATCAATAAATAACTGATAACTTGAAATATACAAATTAAATAACTGGCTTGACAGACTCATGACTTATTATTTCACCAAATAACTCGAAGAAGTTGATATACAACATATAATTTCACACAACACACATTCGATTTTGCTGATGGACAAAACATACAAAACGTATATGCTAAATGATCACGTCTTTCATTTGCAAAGAGAATTCTTGTTATTTATTTTTTTATAAATAGAAGTTAACATATTTCTTAAAGGTAAGGCTACTTATGTTCGAGAATCCTCAACTATGATGTCGAGCCAATAACATTAATATACAACGCGATAGCTTTCGTTTCTATATCGCGTATGTTTCAAATTGCTCAAGTTTAGTAGAAAACGAACGGAAATAACAACAGTAGGGTAGAGATTATATACACAAATGTTTATGTTGTTTAAGGAGGGGGATCAGTAACGGATGCAGTTGATACACATCTATCACAAAAGTGTCCGCAATGGAAACCTGCCACATCTGGAGGACTCGGACATGTAGATCCTCCGCAGCTTTTTTCGTACAAAATACCGGCCACGCACTCATAGTATTTGTAACAGCTTTCTGGGTGATACAAGTAATAAGTTCCAGTTGCATTGCAGGGATCTGAAAAACAGAACAAATATTTTATTTGTATGAGATTTTTTTTTTTCAATAGCAATTGCGATACATTCTTTATGAACGCTTGTTTACAAATGGGATGTATTGAGATAAATCAAAGCAGCTATATTAAATATTCTATACCATTTCGAGAGATATACGTACACATTATATTGAACTATAAATGAATTTATAAACATTATACGTTTCAGAAATTGTCCAAGTACACAATAATCGTAACAAAACCAGTCTTATAAGCCCATAAATGCAATATTTGTGAATGACAATAGCTCCTCAGATTTGAACATTTAATTTTCTTGTTTATCCAAAGTTGAACGGACAACGATGAATTTTTATAATATGCTTACTTTGATCTACTTTTAAAACGTATTCTATGCTTGTTTTCTCTGGCACTGTAGAACTGCTGCTGTTGTGCGCAGCGCATCGAAATCTTTTTGCGTTGTCTTTTAGTTGAAATATAAGATTTTTAAAGGACACGTGTACTGTTGTAAGACAATCGGTTTTATTTTCACCATACGTGCGTTGGTGATCAGTTCCAACGAGCGTTAGGAAGGTTTGAGTTGCGTTGTCAAAGTATTCTATTCGTAATTGTCTTGCCGGATAGCCAACGTCGGCTTTACATGTGAATGGGTCTTCTAGAGGTGTTTGTTTTCCTTCAATTGCCTTTGATGGAATAGTAAACATCAATTCGCCAACATTCCCTAAAACAGAAACGATATTGGATTATGCTGTAGGCAGTATACATCGTTTAAATAGATTTGTCACTCACGCCCAAGTCCTCAGAATAAACGCATTGATTCAAACAATTGTTGTACCACTTAGGCTTAATTTCGGCTGCACACAGTATTTGAACGATTACTTCTTGGGAAAACAACGACCTACACGCCGACAAATCCCATAAATATGAGGACATTGGTGGCAATAATCAATCTTTTGTTAAGGTTCTTTATTTGAACGTGGTTTGATCTAAGTCCGCTTAGAAGTTAAAGCATATTTAAAAAAAAGTATATATTCTTAGCGCAAAATTGGTATATTGTCGTAAATCTTGAAAATCGAGAAACTGCGGAAGTATTCATTCTAAGGTTGAAAGTGACTGAGGGACACACTTATTTTAAAAGTGACCACATCAAAGAGGCTTACATTTAAGACACCTTAATGAACTTCATTTGTAACAGGTTATCTTAATATCCCAGCAGTACACCAAAAAACAGTTTTTGTATATTGTTTACACCATATTAAACATACCTTTCAGTGGCACTGACGTCTTCGTAGTTGCTGCAGGGTTGCTCACTGAGGAACACAAGTATTCTCCTTCGTCTCTGCAAGTTGAATTTGCTATCGTTAACGACATTCTTAAATCACCGACTGCAGTACCAGTGATTAAATAACCGTTTGAATTGGAGCAATTTCCATTGCTCTGTCCGTTCACTGAACACACCAAGCCATCTGAACTTCGGCTTATTTTAGCCCCATCAACTCTTAGAGATTCATCGCCTTCAATACGGCATTCGATTACAATTCCCTGACCTATTATCGCTGAGTAATCACTAACGAACATCACAACTGAAATATAGAACATTTCCATAGTACCACCAAATAAATGTTTATCGATTTTAACTTAAAATAAAGCATGAAAAAAGACAAATTAAATTTTTACTAGTATCATATTAAGCGATGCCATGAACTCTTTAAGTGTAAAGCATAATGATAATATTGTATTTACTTCATCGTGCATTTTACAGCGTTTGTTGTCACGTTAATTTACGTAGACTTGAGAATTTAAGTTGTAGTTTACAGTTGTTAGTGAAATTGATGAAATTGATGAAATGAAATAAAGACGTATCCTTTTTATAAACTTTTATCGATTTCCTTTTTGAAGAGAATATGCACTACTGACATGTATTTGTTAAATTAAAATAAGTTTTTAATCGACTTTAAAATAACTGATTGCAACACGGTTATGTTCTTTAATTCAGATGCTGCCAACAGATTACTACTCTGATCAACAGAGACACAACGTATCTTTGTGTTGTTCCATGTCTGATCCGCAATTACTGTTAAGTTCATTTTGTCAGTGCACCGACAGTCGCCATTGCAAGACGGACCGGTGGCATCTCCGAGACGTTATACATAAAATATTCAGTCATTGTTTAAATTTATATAAGTCTGAGGTCAAATGCAATCACACACAAAAAAAATACAATAATTGTTCACTTCATTCTTTAACAATGAATTTTTAATGGAATGATGCATAGCCCCAGTGTTTAATATTTTGCCAGCATTTTCTGTAAATGCTAGAAGGAAAAAGAGTGACATAATTACTTATATCAGCGACCGAATCCGATAAAAGCTTTATTTCATATGATATTATGAATTTGGAAGCATAAGCACAAAATGTGATTTATCCATTTTATATAGGTTAATATCATACCTCTTGACCCTTCTGAATGAAGACATTCGACATCGAAGACCCTCCAGACTTTCGACCAAAGTTTGAAGAGCACGCAACTGTGAACGGCTGATTCAGCCAAATATTAGCCGGCATTGCTATTGATGGGGAAGTTGCATTCTCTGAAAATTTGACTGTACTTTTGTTTTGATCATGGCATGCACATAAATAATACGTGACTAGTTTGTATAAATAGGTAATGCTCGTAAACGTTGATGCTGTTCCGTTGTTGATATGGACGTTGTACGAGCCTTCCACGCTGCAGTTTGTCATTGCGAATGTGATGTTGATAATAGTCTCGGATATCGTTATACGTATTTTAGCGAACGGGACTTCTATGGAACCAGTTGGATTGCGTATCGAATAAACTGGTACATCGTCCTTGCTGATGCTTAGTTGACTGACAGATTCAACATTTTGTAACGAGCAAGAAACGGACACTTGTCCACCAGCGAACGCATCAACCCTTGAAGGATTGCAGTTCATTTCTGTAATACATAAAGTGGGTTGTTGTACCTATATCCACGTTTATTTATATGCGTACATTTTAGTATAGTTATAATTTTATAAAAGAAGATCAACAACAATAGCATTAGCAGGAGCAGCAGCATTAGTAATTGTGATAAATTATGTTGCATTTTTTTTTTTTTATTTATAAGTTTACTTACGTTCTCTATCAGGAGCCAATGTTGCTGAAAAAAAGAGACGCTTTTATTTTAAAATCGGAAAAATTAAAACAATAAGGGACTTGAATTAAACACACAATTTAAGGCGCATTGCGTTCTGTAATTTTTTTAAAGACTAACTTTACTGCGAATACCACCAACAGATGTTTGCAAGTACTCTCTAGTATGAACACAACATAACTTGAGAAACACAATTAATGCAAACAAACAAACACATTATGTTAACTAAGATGTCGAATCGAACATTGATTTTATATTTTGAATTTCAATAAGGATACGGAGACGTACAAAGATTAATGCTTTAATCATGAAGAGTTCGAACTATGCATTTTTGTGCGACCGCGAATAAATGTTTAATTTCACAAATATGTTCATTTAATCCTATAAAGAGTTAATTATGTGTTTAAGCAAAAACAGACAACTTATAATCCTGTACTTACTCGTTGTAATGACTGTTGGATCTGAAAAAAATGTAATAAATAAAATGTGATGTATACAAATGATGTATAAACAAGGTCTGATAAATGTACGTTTTACTTTAAGTTGCACATGATTTAAAATTTTAGTTTTAACAGTTTTAAACATCATCCGTATTTTATTTTAGTCCTATATATATTGCATTGAAATAAATACTACGAGTCTAATTTAATCGTTACATAAATGTAAAATTATACACAAACCTTTTTTATCACAAACACATTCCGTGCACAGACTTGTATTAAAGTTGCGGCACTGGGTCTCGCTGCACAGTTTCGTGACACCTGCGATGCCCCTGTTTCCATCGCAGTAAACCCCAACATGACAGACGTACGGATGCTCGATGATTACCGACTCATTTACGTTCGCACACCAATCCTCTGAATTTAATTATGAGATTAATTGGAAAACGTTTGCAATTTGTAAACTGTCGTTGGCAGCATAGCATAATAATGTTAAATATGCTGAGTAGAGATACCGGACCATGCGTTGATTAATCAAATTGCATACGACCTATTCAAAGCATCTTTGAATTTGCAGACATTAATTTATATGAACATTATATGTGAATATATAAATTATAATATAAAAATTGTATTAATTTTCGTGATAATTCTATTATTCAGCGCAAGTGCAGTCTACAATATTTCGTTCTAGATATTACCTTCTATAATTTGTTTATATATGTACATACCCGGTACAACTTTGACCACCCCTACTTCAGACACTTTCATTTCAGTGTTGGTAACAGTCGAAGACGGTTTGATTGAACAACGCAATCTGCGTAAGTTCATTGAAACATCTGCTTTATGGAAGGCAAAATCTAACTTCTGATATGTTCCACAAGATTCTGCAATAGTCTCGTCTTTAAACATCCATGCAAAAGAGTTGCTTTTATTGTAAAGATCCAAGAATGTTTCAAACTTGTTTTGAAAGTCAATTTCAATAGAAAGTATTCCTGGCGGAACGCCTAGTTGTCCTTCGCAGATGAAAAGGAGATCAGCTCTGGTGGCTTTGTTGTGAACTATATCCCTTGATATTGTCAGTGTTGGTGTTTCCGGCAGCCCTGACAAAAATATTAACAAATTCGGTTATTGATGAGCATAATTTAATACAATGTTCCCACATTCAAGAGCCATACGAGTTGTAAACAATGCTTTACAATACGTCGCGAGCCGAACATTCGATCAGGTTATAACTAGTATTGACAATATAACAGCTTAACATACAAAAACACCTATATTTCGATTACAATGTCATATTGGGAAATCATTACATTATCAAAAGTAATCTCCTTATTTCAAACATTGATTTCTTTAAATCAGTTTATCAGAAAGACTTACTTTGAACTGAAATTGAAGTCTTCGCTTTGGCTTCAGTGTTCGATTTGGAAGAGCACGCGTATTCACCGCTATCGTTACAAGACACATTTGCAATAACAAGCCTCATAATCAGTGTATCGACGCCGCCAGCCGCCCCGAAAACTGAATACCCAAATAGCATAGAGCAATTTCCCGGCTATGCGCCGTTGATTTCACAAACCAGATCGTCAGAGCTTCGTGTTATTACAGCACTTTCTTGGGCAATATTCAAGATTCCCCTGAGGCGTCACTCAAGTATCTTTTCCTGACCCATAGTAGCCGGTGTGTTACTTGTGAAAGACACCACTAAAGTGTAAACGTACAAATAAGTAAAAAAAGAAAGGGAAACAAATACATAAATGTGCACCAATGTTTTCTTGCTTAACCCATTTATGCCTAGTGGACTCTCCCATCCTTCTAAATCGGATCGATTTATTAAAAAAAATAGGGATGTCTAGTATATTTGTTTCTATATTTAGAATATTTCTTACACAAATTCCTTTAAGCAAACGGCGCAGACCCTGATGAGACGCCGCATGATGCGGCGTCTCATCTGGGTCTACGCTGTTTGCCAAGGCCTTTTTAATAGACGCTAGGCATAAATGGGTTAAATCATGACTAAATAAATTAATAATTACAGTTTGAATCTTCTATTACATTATGATGAACGCTATCTGTGGATGTTATACACCCACTTTTACATATATCTAGTATTGATCTGCATAGAAACACGAAATTTATCGATATTTCTACGATGATTGTGTACAACCAAACGCATATAAATCGTACCTGATTCTGACAGCAGTATTATTTCATTGTCAGATTCAGAAATAATAGCATCATTCGTGTCAATGGCTATACATCGCACGTTCGTGTTATTCCATGTCTGATTCGCAGTTATGGTTATTTCTATGGTTTCATTACACTGGCATTTGTCAGAATTGCAGATTGGCAACTTGTTGCCTTCGTACAATCTTTTTTTCTGGATCTAAACATTAACAATTTTTCTTGGTTTTATTCAAATAAATTGTAATTAAATGATTTAAAAAGCACATAATACCAAACGACAAAGCATCTCAAAATGTGTTTTAATCGGCCTCACAAACAAATCAGACAGGTTGAGTTAACAGATGCAACGACCGAAAACTCGACGACTCAAAGGAGCCTTGACATTACTCACCTGACTGCCCCACTGGATGTAGAGCTTTGATCTAGACGATCCACCGATGATACGTCCTTCATTTCCGCTGCATGTGATGGTGCATGGCTGATCAAGCCACTTACTGGTTGCCACTATCATTGATGGTGTGGTAGCATTGTCTACATATGAAATATACAACAGTTATTGTTGGTGCGTGAATAACAACGAATTGTTAAGTTAAAAACAAAACATTGCTATGTAACCCGAAATGAAACAATGATACTGAATTTTACCATCGTCAATCGTGCATTCAACAATTAGACCCAGTTTTGTTTGCACTAAAAACAAAAGAATATTATTGATATACACTGCAGTAAAATATTCAAAACGAAGAAGATATGCAACCCGACGTCGACGTCAACGCCTCACACATTAAACCTGTTGCAATTTAAAGAAAATACTTCCAGCAAAACATAAAATTGCTTCTTTATTTTAATAATTCCAAAATCACGCTTCGACGATGACTAGTATATGCAAGTTTCATTGTGGCGTCACCTGTAAGTTCGATGCAAAGATGCCCAAAAGTAAAGCGTGTATGACTGTTGTATGCATAAATGTAGCTCTGACGTAGAACTCTACAAATGAGTTTCATGATCGTTTGATGCGGAGCTGATGCAGTTGAAACAAACGTGGGTGCTTTACGTGTTCATGTCTACTCTTTATTATTATTGTACATTTGCGATACCGCAATTCTATATTTGGTTGTCAGCTTCGTTATGGGCTACGTTTGCTACAGGATCATCACAATACCCTCCTATGAAAGGAAATCGTTCGGTGCTTTATAAAGTAAATATACCGACTAGTTTCTAACCAGGTTTTAAAAGAAATATAAATATCAAACTTACAGTAACTCTAGTGCACCCGTTAAGTATTTGAGATATGATTAATAAATCGCAACGCTTCGTCTTAATTTAAAAAGCTTCTTTAAAGGCTTAAACATTCATGATATGAGTATGGACATATGTAAAATTTTGTCATGTCAATACAAACGATACATTGCTTTCTGCATTAACGATTGTTTAACCAATTATACGCTAACTGCAATTCTTGTACAGTAACACATTATTGTGAAAATGCAGTGAAAGCAGAGCCTTGTTTCAGTCACGAAATATAGTTTTAATCAATATTAACATATTAAACTATACATATTTTAATTTCTCATGAAAAATACAGTACAGCAGTTCATGAATGATTAAAGGAAAGGATATCCTTACGCAAATCTTGGTTTATCTCCCCAATAGGTACGGATATACACGATTTATCACGTATGACAAACCAGTTCGTTATCGACATCTAACGATCAATGTTTCACCCAAACAATTTATAGAAAGTCTATTTATAACGCTAGAGGAAACGCTCCACTGACGCTATTGACAATCCAAAACAACTCGTATAGTCGGTTATAATCGTATCTCACGAACAATGCCGAAGATTGTCAACGAAGTATCGACATCGAGATAACAAAACAAATACCGCATGAGCGATCGGGCGTACAAGGAAGTTGGACAGTGCTAATATTTTATTGTTTTATTTGAATATCAGTTGGTGTTCATACCTATAAAGTGGAATAATATAACAGAAAGAAAATAAATGTGTTGATAATTTCGATTTTTGCTTAGTGAATGGTTTTGAAAGAATTTATTTAACGTGCAAACAGTGGTTTTCAAATCGAAAGTAGAAACGGGTTTAAACACATCGTATTTCCCTAACAATTTTTACTTGAGAGACAACAACACAGATATATAATTTGCGATTTGGCGAAGACTTACAGTGTTTTATTGTTTAATTGAGTATCAGTTGGTGTTAATATATACAATTTGACATAATAATACAGCAAGAATATACATGTGTCTATAATTTCATTTGTTTAATGTAAAATATATTGGAAGCACTAATTAAACGTACAAACCGTCTTTTAAGATCGAAAGTAGAAACCTGTTTGAAAAAAAAATAAATAATTTGCGATGGCTTTAAGAGGACTTCAGGATTCAAACAGAGACAGGGCAGGCTACTTTATTGGAGAACTTACCGTGTCACAATCATGTGAGCCCTGCATGAGAACCAATATAGCAAAACATGCTACGGTTTTTTGCAAGAACTGTGATGAATATCTCTG
>VMBQ01006765.1:39690-51849 GCA_007657795.1 Dreissena rostriformis | reverse complement strand
TGTTGGTTTAAGTGTGTTTTGGTATGAAAGTGGGTTATTTTCGACAAGGGAGATGCACAGGCTGGGCTATAGCTACGCTGGCCTCATATGGCATAAGACCCATTTTCGCATGACGGGAGTCTCTAACAATCTCATTGTTTCTTGTAAGTGAAACATCTAAGCACAACACTTTCCGATAGAAAATTGAATTCAAAATGTGCTATTTATAGCAAACTGGCATATTTCAGGAGCCTATTCAGGTTTTTATTAACGCTTTCCAAATGGACAGACCGAGTACAGCAAACATTTGTGGTTTACTAGTTAAACGATTTCCCTCTTATCATGACATTACAATATTAAGGAAGTGATTGTTTTCTTACCTTTAAAGCAATATTGTTTTATCAACATTTATCGATAGTCCATTATATATTCCCCTGACCATTTAGTTATCGAGTACTGACCCTAAAATTCTGCAAGATGGATTTTAAGGCGTTATTGTAACTGAGCTAAAATTTGTGTCTAAGTGTCATATGAACATGGAGAGAGAAGTCCAGAATTCCTGACACTGAACAGTGTTACATCCTATAGGCTGCACACAGACGCAGTGATGTGACCAAAGTTCTGGGGGATTTTTCTCGAATCAGCCAATGAAATATTTGATGGATTCATTCCGGGTCTGCTGGCGTTATGTAAAGGTCATTTAAGTTTTAAAGCTGGGTTAAAAAGCCACGCTGAAAAACCTTCACTGAAACCACAAGGTTTGAAGCATCATATGGTGGTCCTCTACCAAATGTGTTCTAGTCTTGACCCTTGGGTCAAAAGTTGCCTTGCATTAGATGTTGCTAGTTTTCTTAATACATAAACAGTGAAAAATTCTTCTGCAATGTCCAGAGGTTTGCTATTGTTCATGTTATGTATAGCGTTGTCTTCTGCCAAGCTTGTTCAAATCATGCACATGGGTATAACCTGGAAACATTTCAAATGTCAAAGGATTTATATTGTTAAAGTAAGTAAATAACTCAAAACAATCTACCCTTCTAAAAAAAAAACATTTTATGTGTATTAAACACAGCTTTATTGATACCATATTTAACACATTAAATGAGTATTTAACCTGCATTTTAAATACTTGTTTATTTTTTCTGTACTTTTTCTGATATTTTACAAATAAAGGTTTTAATACAATTTAAATATACCTAAAAACACACTTTAAATGCACTGAAGTGAAATTATTTTATGGTAAGGTGTATTTGTTACAAGGTTAAACACATTTTTGATGCACTTAAGTGTATTAATGCAGAAAAAATGCAGAAACCATACACATTCTTCTGTCAAAAGCGATTTGATTTTTTCTGCATTTTTAAGTTTATTAAATGCAATTTTAATGTGTATTAAATGGCAGAAATAATACAATGCCAAAACCGCTGCGTTAAAATGCACATTAAATGCACATTTAAGACAATTTTTTGAGAAAGGTAGTTTGTATTAATCATTTCCCTGGGTCAAAACTAACCAAAAACACAGTTATTAAACACACATCACAAAATCTGCTTATAATATTTAAGTTTCTGCATGTCTCAGGTGAGCGACCTTATAGGGCCTTTATGCCCTCTTGTTCCTAAAACTGGTGACCCCTCGGGTGGGGCCTGTTTTTATCCCAGGGACATGAACAAACTTCGTAGAAGACCTCTTAATGATGCTACATATACAATATGAAAAACCCTGGGCTTTGCAGTGTCAGACAAGACATTTTTTAAGGTTTCCTCAAAATAAGTCTACTTTTAACTCCAAGTGACTCCTGGTGAGGGGCCATTTTTTCCTAAGGAAAAAAATGTGTAGAGGATTTCTAGATGATTCTACATACCAAATATAAAAGCCTTAAACTTTGCGGTTTCAGACAAGAATATTTGTAAAGGACCCCAAAAATGAGGCAGGTTTTGAACACAGCCTCTACAAAATGAAGTTCTTATTGTCAAGAGCAGTTCAAGAACAGTTCTTAAAACTAAGTAAGAGTTCTTGACATGTTCTTAGAGGATTTTAAGAACATGTGTACAAGAACTGTTCAAGAACTGCCTTCAGGAACAGTTCAATAACTTTTTAAGGACCTTTCCCGTTCTTGAATTATTCTTAAACTAGAATTCTTGAACACTTTAAGAACTTTTTTGAACAACATATTTCCTTCTGATGTTCTTAAACAGTTATTAACAATGTTCTTGAACATATGATGGACTTTTAAAGAATCCAATAAGTTCTTAAAAGGATCTTTCATTGGTTTTGGAGATATTTAAAGAACAGTTTAAGACCGTTTTAAGGACATCTTATAACAAGAACAGTTTAAGATGATATCAAGAACACAAACATGTACATCACATTGCTGTTTTTACACAGAAAGAATATTGTGTGCACAGGAAGTTGAAAAGGAAGCAAGCTGAATGAAGCCAAATGGTTAATGTTATATTTGGGAATATTAGTCTTTAATATATTACCGGCTAAACTGATCAGCCATTGGTTCCATTTCAACTTCTTTGGTACTGTAACCATTTCAGGGAAACCACTGATTAGTTAAGCAGTCCCATGTTGAAAATATTAACACATGACAGATAGGGTCTCTATGCATATAAAGATGTGTCTATAAAAGAAATGCAATGTACCATATATTCAGCAAGAATTGTCAAATTGCATGCCTTTCTAAAAACTATAACAAACCATACACTCTAAATTATCACTCTACACACTTCATTCATACTGATTTCATGAATTTATGTTTGTAACAATTAATTCATCAGTTTTATGAGTAACATTAAATTATGGTAATATTTTGGCAAACCTAACAGATTGTTGTGTAACATGGCTGTAGGTAGTGGGCATCAGAGTGAACAGATTTCTAAAAATTTATTAAGTATAAGAAATACTTAAAGAGTTTCTGTGTCAACGTTTATTTTCAAGATCTGTTAAAGAAGCATTTTCATGAATTGTACTTGAATTGTTCTTAAAGTTTCTAAGAACTGTTCAAGTACATTTTAAGAAATGTTCAGAATTTGTCAAGAATATAAGTTCTTAAACCAGTCAAGAAGTGTTCTAGAATTGCACTAGAACTGTTCTTTAAAGTGTGCAAGAACTGTCCAAGAACATTTTAAGAAATGTTAAATTGGACAAATTTTAAGAACAAATTTTCTGGAGAAATTCTTAAAACTGTTCTTGAATAGCTCATAAACTGTTCAAGAATAAGAGTTCTTAGATTGTTAAAAAAAATAATGTTCATGATTGTTCTTGAACTGTTCAAGAACTGTTTTTAAGGACTTTTAAAGTACACTAAAATGTTCTTAAGATTTGTCCAATGTTACATTTCTTAAAATGTACTTGAACAATTTTTGAACTCTTTTAGAGCAGTTCAAGAACAGTTCATGAACACTGTTCTTGAACTGTGCAAGAACTTTTCTTGAACTGCTCTTGAAATTTTCCTAGAGGAGAAGCATAAACAAACTATGTAGAGGACCTGCAGATAATTGAACATACCAAATATGAAAGTAACATTAAGCTTCCTGGTTTTGAAGACAAGGAGATTTTTGAAGTATTTGGCTATACCAGTGTGTCTAAAAGTGGTGACCCTGTGGTGAGGCCAATTCGACCACCAGGGCATAATTTGAACAAACTTTGTAGTGTGACGTAATAACCGTATCTAGTAAACATTTGAGAAAATGATTTTATTTTTTGATTTTTATGGTGTGTCCTTGCCTTATTACAAGTTATTAATTAATTTGCCAAGTCAACTTCCAGATATACTGTCAATTGGATAGGCCAAACTTTAATTTATGTGTGAGTGTACCTTCCTTTATAGGCTAGACTTTTCCTGATATTACATATTACTGTCTGTTTTACTGGTATATAACTAGTTACTTTCTTGGTAGTAAGGCAGTACCACGCACACAGTCAGGGATGTAGTTACACGATTTCTTGTTGTATTGGGCGAGGCCCTGTTTACGGGGTTTGCTTGTATCTTGTTGATTAATATTTGTTGGACTTGGCTAACGTTTATGTTATAATTTCAGAAGCAAAATAAAATGGAAACCTTGTCGATGTGTTAGCGTCATTGTTTGATTGAATAACACTACAGTAGAGGATCTCTAAATGATTCTACCAAACAAGTATGAAAGCAATGGGCTTTGCTAGATTTGACTTGAAGATTTTAAAAGGTTTCCTCTGTTAGTCCATGTATAACTGTTGACCCCTGGGGCCAGGTTTTGAACGGAGGGGCAAACTTTGAACAACCCTTGTAGAAGACCACAGTACAGTGCTACATGCATATTAAGAAGAGAAGAATTTTAAAGTGTTCATGTTTAAAATCCATTTTTGGATCCTATGACCTTATCAACCTTCCAGAACAATTTGAAACATTCTCATAGACGACCATCCAAGGAACATTCCTGTGGAGTTTCATAAAATTCTATCCAGAAGATTTGGAGATGTTGTTTGAAATAAAGTAGAGCTAAAAATAGAAAGAACACAGTTATGTATCCCACCAAAAGCTTCCATACAGGTTCCAAATAGGCAAACCCATATGAATATTAGTAAGAAGATTAGTATGATTAACAATCGAACAAGCCTGTTTGTTTCACAAAGAGAACAAGTGATGTGTTTGTGAAACACTATGTCCCCTTTTGAGCGATTTTGACCCATATATTTTACCTTTGACCTTGAACGATGACCTTTACCTTGACATTTCACCACTCAAAATGTGCAGCTCCATGAGATACACATGCATGCCAAATATCAAGTTGCTATCTTCAATATTGGAAAAGTTATGGCCAATGTTAAAGTTTGTGCAAACCAACAAACAAACCAACAAACAAACACACAGGGAAAAAACAATATGTCCCCCAGTATAGACTGGGGTACATAAAAATAAGACGGGTAACCAATAAGCAACAAGTTCCTGTCACCAACAGGTTATCTTTTTTGACTCCATCCAAAAAGCCCATATGTCCCAGCCATGACAAACATGATTATACATAACGTCAATTGTATTAAACCTCACACAATTTTCTGCTCTACACAAGTTTACAAATTCAGAATTTAACATAACATAAACATAGATAATTCAACAGGTGAAATTGAACAAATAAGCACAGGCATACACACTAGAATGTTGTAGCTCTAGATTAATGATCTACCTATATTCATGTATACATACTTATGTTTGTTTTAATTGCTAGAATGAACTGCCAAAATTGCAACGAAGCACTTCCAAAGAAAGCAAAATTCTGCCTCGAATGCGGACATAAAGTTGAAAGAAAAACAAGTCAAGGTATGTAACCTTCCATGTGCAGAAAATAATCAAGTGTATGTGCCTTACACGCTCACCTGAGACGTAAAATAACTAAACTATTATTCGTTGAGGGTGGAGTGTAGAATACTAAAAGTACTTTGTAAAACAAAAATTACATTTCTAAGAAATTTCTTTATTTTCTTACTGGGCTGAGTAATCATAAAAACAAATTTTCTAAACTAGAGCTTTGTCACTGACGTGACGTATACCCCCACATGCTGCATTGACACAGAATATTTTGCATGCTGTCTCACAAAACAAGAGAAGCTTATTTATGGCAATTTTTAAGAATTATTATGCCATTATCATTTATGGCCATTTTGACCTTTGAAATCTTGAATTCTTTGGCATGATACGCCATCCAATGCCTGTGAACAAAATTAATGTGGAGAGTAATATTAAAATCTCACAATGAATGACATAGTTATGGCCCAGACAAGCTTATTTATGGCCATTTTTGACCTTTGAACTCAAAGTGTGACCTTGACCTTGGAGATATCGACGTAATTTTATCGCGCAACACACCGTCCAATAATGGTTAACAAATGTGCCAATTGATTTCAAAATCCCACAATGAACGACATAGTAATGGCCTGGACAAGCTCAACTATGGCTATTTTTTACCTTTGAACTCATGTGTGACCTTGACCTTTGAGATATTGACGTAATTCTTTCGCGCGACACACCGTCCAATGATGGTGAACATATGTGCCAAATGATTTCAAAATCCCTTGATGAACGACATAGTTATGGCCCGGACAAGCTCATTTATGGCCATTTTTGACCTTTGACCTCAAAGTGTGACCTTGACCTTGGAGATATTGACGTAATTCTTTCGCGCGACACACCGTCCAATGATGGTGAACATATGTGCCAAATGATTTCAAAATCCCTTGATGAACGACATAGTTATGGCCCGGACAAGCTCATTTATGGCCATTTTTGACCTTTGACCTCAAAGTGTGACCTTGACCTTGGAGATATTGACGTAATTCTTTCGCGCGACACACCGTCCAATGATGGTGAACATATGTGCCAAATGATTTCAAAATCCCTTGATGAACGACATAGTTATGGCCCGGACAAGCTCATTTATGGCCATTTTTGACCTTTGACCTCAAAGTGTGACCTTGACCTTGGAGATATTGACGTAATTCTTTCGCGCGACACACCGTCCAATGATGGTGAACATATGTGCCAAATGATTTCAAAATCCCTTGATGAACGACATAGTTATGGCCCGGACAAGCTCATTTATGGCCATTTTTGACCTTTGACCTCAAAGTGTGACCTTGACCTTGGAGATATTGACGTAATTCTTTCGCGCGACACACTGTCCAATGATGGTGAACATATGTGCCAAATGATTTTAAAATCCCTTGATGAACGACATAGTTATGGCCCGGACAAGCTCATTTATGGCCATTTTTGACCTTTGACCTCAAAGTGTGACCTTGACCTTGGAGATATTGACGTAATTCTTTCGCGCGACACACTGCCCAATGATGTTGAACATATGTGTAAATTAATTTAAAAATCCCTTGATAGATGACATAGTTATGGCCCGGACAAGCAAGCGGGACAGACAGACCGACAGACCGACCGACCGACAAAGTGACTCCTATATAGCCCCCATTACCAATGGTAATGGGGGTATAAAAACACAAAAACAACACCATCTTGGAAGTGAGTTCCAACTAACCTCACTTTCACCCGGTAAGCTCCCGTTTATCTTATTTCAATCTTCAACATACTTAAGAAACAAAAACATTCAAAACCGTTCCACTTGCATTCCCATGTCCTTGTAAAAATGAAAAAGGGAAGGCAATGCCAGCCTGTCAGTTTTTATGGGGTTTATTTCAAGTTCATCTTGTTATCTAGAAGGCGTCTGCCATGCTCCACTATCAGTAATTTAAATGTTTCACTGGGATTGAGGCAAGTTTAATAAAAATAAAGGCCTTTATGAAATACATGCATATACATTATTGTCATACTTAATCTGAATTAGCACTGACCCAACAAGGCCTTAATCCTCAACATTCCATGATTTCATTGTATTCTTAATATTCTTTTTTTTTAAACAAATGTAGACACCTACACTGACAACATGAAGCCTTGCCCCTAAAGACAGTGTTTATATTATGTGTAGACAGATATGCTTGCTCTTGTTCAATGGACAAAACACCACCATAAGACAGTTCACTTAATAAGTAGACAGTAATCACAGTTTACTCGTGTTTATTTGACAGGTCCAGAACACAGCAGTCCACCTGATACACCAAAGGACACTTCTCAGAAAGAAGAAAACATAAAAGGAAATGAAGGTAAAGTTTTGAAAGGATGATATTTTTTTAATTAAATCAGCATCTTGGTAGTCTTAAATGTCTTAAACTGAGTCATCACCTGATAGATCTTGTTATCTTGACAGATCCAGACAACAGTAGTTTACCTGAGACATCTAACAACATTTCTTTCATGGGAGAACACATACAAGGAGATGAAGGTTTAGTTTTGAACAGATTATATTTTGTTATATTAATAGTTGTTTGTCTTAACCTTATGTAAAGACTGTTATTACCATTAGCTCTTGTTTATGGGACAGATCCAGAGAACAGCAGTTTACCTGAAACATCTGAATATACAACTCAGAAACAGGCAAATACAAAAGGAGACAAAGATACAGGTAATGGAAGGATTCTATAAATTCTTAAAGACACTTCCATTGCATTGTGCAAATGTTGTGTAATCACGATTGCTCTTGTTTTAGACAGGTCCAGACCACAATAATTCACCATCCAAATATAAAACTCAAAAACAGACAATTGTAAAAAGAGACCAATGTACAAGTAATGATAGGATTCTATCAATCCATTACTATATTCCAATGAACAGGGTGAATGTGCTGTGTAGATATTCATCACAGTTTGTTACTGTTTATTTTGCAAATTCAGAACATAGCAGTTCACCAGCGGCATCTAATGATACTACTCAGCAACAGACACATGAAAAAGAATACCAAGGCACAGGTTATTAAAAGAGTATTTTTATTCACAAAAACATTTCAATTAAATTGTATTTAATTAATGTGTTGACAGTCATTCAAATGTCCTCTTGTTATTTCCACTGAGACAGATCTAGAGCACACAAATTCACATGAGACATCCAATGATACTATACAGGAACAGAAAAATGAACAAGGAGACAAATTAGGTACAGGTAATACAAGGTTCTATTAATTCAGCCATTCATTTCAACTAGAATGTTTAAATGTTTTTAGTAGACAGTCATCTGATTTTTCTTTTGTTAACTCGACAAATATAGAGGACAGCAGTTCATCTGAGACATCTAAAGATACAACTAAGAAACAGACACATGTAAAAGAAGAACAAGGTACAAGTAATGAAAATGATATATTAATTGTAGGGATGGGATCGAATATCCGAATATTCGAATATTCGAAAATAGGCCGAATATTCGAATCCAAAATTCATAGTCGAATATTCTATTTTTTTGCTAAGATGCTTCCAAAAAAAGTTATAAGTACATGTACAAAGTCTCAGTTTTGGTCTCCGTTATAAGTCATTGCTTTGATAACAGCTTCCATCAATGAACGAGATNGCTATTATATACAGAACACTTATTTTATATAGGTTAACTATATTTTACGACATAATTAACGAAATATTGGTTGATTTTGAGTGTTAATGGGGCTTTAAAAGGTTCTGTCTGGTTATGATGTTTACGCATTGAAACACAAAACTCATAAATTTATCGTGATGATATAACTATTGTGGTTAGTCTACATTAGCGACACGGTAATGCACATGGACCGAAGTAGGCCGGGTGCAACGAAGCAATAAAACGAAACGAACACATAATTTAAAAAAATACGCTGTCACAAGATTTATAATCGAATACCGGGTGAATACAGTTTCATGCTTTTGTACATAAGTTTACGAAATTTAAGATCGAATCCCGGCTGTATAAAGTTTGACGCAATTTAAGTGTGCGTTTTGCAACACTGCGTTTTGCAAGATAGAATCTATATGTGAAATATGAGTAAAATAGACATAAAATTATTCTTTAGAACGAAAGCACTTGCACTGAGTATCAAATTAACTGAAGTTTGTATTTAAATAGCTTATATGTATTTAATGTTCATGAGGTTAAGCATTAAATATTGTTGGGGACTTAAAATGATAACTTCATTCGTTTCAAATTACCGAATTAATATACGTTTCATCACTAAGATTATGTTTCAATTAAGCTTTATTCAATTTAATTCTTACATAGTTGATAAGTCTACTTATTGTTTTGTTTACTTAGCTTACTGTACCTTATATATATTGAAGAGTTCAGAAAACAGAACAAGTTTAAGCTTTGAAAATGCTGATTTTGTCTCGCGATTAGTTCACCTTAAATCTTAAATGCAGTCAAACAAAACTGTCTACGCCTAACATACCGGTAATGTTGCACTAGAGAAGTAGAAGTGGGTTGTCAATAGGGGGCAAAAAAAGGATTAGCGATGGTAACTTTAAGCCAGACAGAGCTTGAATAGCGAATTTTATTGTAGAACGTTTTTACGAATATCTGGACAAATTGTCTCATATAGGGACGCGGGAACAATCACCCAACTCGCGGGACTGTCCCGTCGAGATCTGGCATGTATGTTTAATTCCGTTATCCATATATCAAATCAATGATTATCTTAGCAGAATTTAGTTTCTCAAATCTAAACCAATTAAATCGTTCTTAAATGGTTCTTTATTCCAGAAAAAAATAGCGAAACCAAAAGCATAAATATTATTGATAGAAAGTTATCCAGATCGATTATAAGTATTGAAATAAATTATAATTACGGTAATGTGTTTTCCTGAAATATCTTACATCTTATGAAACTAAACAGTATTTATTTGAAAAAGAGCATAATAATCAATGATCTTAAACTATTTTTTTACTCTATCCTGTTTTTTAAAGCTGCACATAAGATACGATTTATAGTGGCATTTGTGGCAATCAGGAATAGTTATTTGCTCCAGACGGTCATAAGTTCGGACATTTTAATACTAGGTTTAAAAATCGAATATTCGAATATATTCGAATAATGAAAACGAATATTCGAATATCATTTCAAGAATTCGTTCCCATCCCTAATTAATTGACATATATTTCACATTTATACATGTTCTATGTAGACCTTCATTTTGATTTTGCTTTTGTGTACTTGACAAATCCAGATAACAACAGTTCATCTGAGACATTCAAAGATACAACACAGAAAGAGAAAAATATAAAAGAAGAACAAGGTACATGTAATAAAAGGGATATATTCAATCACATATATTTGTTAAATGTACAAACGAACATAGACAGTTATGTTTGCTTTTGCTTTTGTTTACTTGACAGATCCAGATACCAACAGTTTATCTGAGACATCTGAACAAACGACTCTGAAACAAAAACATGTAACAGGAGAACAAGGTACTAGTAATTTAAGAGATACATCAATACACCCATATATTTCAATTAGACTGTGTAAATGTTCTGAGTAGTCAGTCATTTTGATTTTGCTCTTGTTTACTTGACCTATTCAGAACAAAGTAGTTCATCTGAAATATCAAAAGATATACCTAAGAAACAGACAAATCTTAAATCAAACAAAGGTACACATGTTAATGTTATGTGAAGAAAGTATTTAAGTCTGATCTTGTTTATTTAAAATATCCAGAGCACAATAGTGCATCTGAGTCATCCAAAGATACAAGTCAGAAACAGACCGATGAAAACAGTAACAGAGGTACTGGTTATGAAAGATATGTATAACTTCACTCATATATTTCATTAGGCTTTGTACATTTTCTGAGAAGACAGTCACAACATTGTGTTCTTGTTTGCCTGACAGAACCAGAACACAACAGTTTATCTAGAAAGAATTATTGAAAGGATTCTATTACTTAGCCATTAGACTTTCTGCTAAGAAAATATTGTATCTGCCACTACTGTTTTGTTGTATGAAAATTACCCGTACAATGCCGTTGATTGAAAGATCAAGAGATGAATACAGTAGAATCCGCTTAATTGAATAGCCCATTTGTCACGTCCGAATATTCAATTAACCGGAGTATTCAATTATACAAAATCAGTTATATTTCCCATGTTATGAAGGTCAAAAAAGTCCGGAAAAAAAACACATCGTACCGAAGTATGAGCTTCCTAGAACTTGGTCCGTATTCCGTGTTTTGTTGAATTCTCAAATGTGCATGATTAAATTTGTAATCTGAAACACTCCTCCCAATTTAATTTTTACTCGACGTTATCACAGTCAAATAAAGTGCAAATGTACAGTGTATTTTAATCCTTTCTCTCGAGAAAAGCGTGCGCAAATTCTATGCTGCAATGTACAACGTCACGCCATACGCATGTTAAGCGTGCGTGTAATGATTTTTCCAATTTTATTGCTTACCCAACGCTTACGCTAGCAACATCTGTTGTGCATGTATTGTCCTGGTAAAAAGCGCTCGAAAATTAGCGTGGGTGTATACACTGTCGAAGTAAGTTTAGTATTGAAACAGATAAAGTACGTACTGTGTATTTTTTACCGGAAAATCTGGTCAAGACTGGATTTAATTTTGGTTTTTGTGAAAACATGATCAACAGTGTTAGACTGCAATGTTTTGACAAATGTGCGCGTTTTCGTTTGTTCGACATCATGTTTAGATATGATTTACTGTGACGCAGTTGTGTAGGTTTATATACACGAACTGAGAATATAGTGTCACATTCCATCACCTATTGCAAACTGTCGAGCAAGACACATCAACAGTTTGTTTCTAATCTGCAACAAACTGTTGAAG
>VMBQ01006765.1:22113-39659 GCA_007657795.1 Dreissena rostriformis | reverse complement strand
CCTAGGATCATGAAACTTCATAGGTACATTGATCATGACTGGCAGATGACCCCTATTGATTTTCAGGTCACTAGGTCAAAGGTCATGGTCACAGTGACTCGAAATAGTAAAATGGTTTCCAGATGATAACTCAAGAACGCTTACGCCTAGGATCATGAAACTTCATAGGAACATTGATCATGACTGGCAGATGACCCCATATTGATGTTCAGGTCACTAGGTCAAAGGTCAAGGTCACGGTGACTCGACACAGTAAAATGGTTTCCGGATGATAACTCAAGAAAGCTTACGCCCAGGATTATCAAACTTCATAGGTACATTGATCATGACTGGCAGATGACCCCTATTAATTCTCAGGTCACTAGGTCAAAGGTCAAGGTCACAGTGACTCAAAACAGTAAAATGGTTTCCGGATGATAACTCATGAAGGCTTACGCGTAGGATCATGAAACTTCATAGGTACATTGATCATGACTCGCAGATGACCCCTATTGATTATCAGGTCACTAGGTCAAAGGTTCAGGTGTAATGCTGTTTGCTGCTCATCAGTATCTTAGGGTTGGAAATGAAGCCTTAAAAACTCGAATCTATTAGAAAGATCTTAAATTTAGTTTGATTGTCTAAGAGACTGCAAAAGGGTCAAAATTAGATCTTAGCAGTGGGATCAAGGTTAGAAATACTCAAGGGAATAAAGGTTAGAGATTCTTTAGAGATACTCAATGGGAATAAGGTTAGTGATATTGTAGAGATACTCAACGGGATCAAGGTTAGAGATACTGAACGGGATTAAGGTTAGAGATACTGAACGGGATCAAGGTTAGTGATATTTTAGAGTAACTCAATGAGATAAAGGTTAGAGACACTGAACGGGATAAAGGTTAGAGATTCTTTAGAGATACTGAAGGAGATCCAGGTTAGAGATATTTTAGAGATACTGAAAGGGATTAATATTTAAGATACTGAATTAGATTAAAAAAAAGTTAGATATATTTTAGAGACTCTGAATGTGATCAAGGTCGGAGATACCTTAAAGCTACTGAATGAGATCATGTTTAGAGATATTTTAAAGATACTGAAAGGGATCAAGGTTACACATACTTAAGAGATACTGGACGGTATCAAGATTAGAGGTACTTTAGAGATACTGAACGGTATCAAGGTTGGAGATATTTAAGAGATACTGAATGAGATCAAATAAGAGATTCCGCTCCAATTTCTTTCTATAAAGTTTTTTTCCAAAGGTATATAACAATTTAACATAAAAAAGTCAAGTGGTAAGCCTAAATTTTCCAACAAGATAACTAGTCTGAATATAACACCCTGAACTCTGCACAAAAATCAGCTATCTGTACATACTGAAAAGCAGAGGTAATTCTTCATAAACATATGTCAACAATAGGATTAAGCTTGTTTACGCCTGTCAACTCTATATGCAGCTAAATACGCGCTGCGCCTGTTTTTTTAGTTAAAATGGGAACCGACACTTTACTTAGTTGTATTCTCTGCGGGTTGGATTGATGTCACAAGTGAGATAGTAATTATTGAAATGAAGACTGATTGTTTTTTGGGTTCGTTAGTTTGATGTTGAAATAAGTGCAACTAGGTGACTACGTCACAGGGATCAAGGTAAGAGATACTGGACGGGATCAAGATTAGTTTGGATTTACTGTAGAATCATTTTTATTCGTGGGTCATTAATTTTTGTTGATTTCGTGGTTTGACCGATCGACGAATTTAATACAAACACATCGGAAAATGACCTATGCAAACTCCTCTTTTTTCCAAAATCAGAAATCCATGAATTTACATTTTTTTTAAGAACCAGGAAATTTCATTCCCACGAATACATGCATACAGTACAGGCAGCGTGTACTTGGACAAAAACGCGTGGTCGCGGTGTTCAATTTTCCCGATGGGTGACATTTCGCGGGGGGACACGCTACTGACCGCGGTGTACGGCGAACACCCGTGATCACCGCGATGCTACGCAGCAACCGTAAACACATGTCTGCGAGGGTCATTCACACTTTTTTAATGTACATGTACACAATAAAATCATATACTTCATGTTCATGTAGATAATATGTGCACATTTATGCGTACTTAAACTCGGACAGTACGTTAAGTCGGAAAAGTAAATAAAGCGTTTAGATGATCAATACCATTAACTTTTATGGTGTTAATCAATGCAATTGCCTTTTTTGTTTTCACAAAATTGGGTTTCATTTCTCCCGAATTCCAGAAAATGACTTGTACATGTTGCATGAAATCTAAATATAGCGTGTTACAGCTTGTTTGATTTTTATTTTATTCAGATGAAATGTCAATTCCAAATCATTCGCGAGCTACCCTGGTACTTAAGAAGAAATTCACTACAAAACTTTAAATCGAAATTAAAAAATCCCAATGTTGTCTGCACTACGAAGATTTTGTGTAAAAAATAAATACACCCACGCCAATTTTCGCGTACTTTTTATGGTTCAGAACAAAGAAAGTGAAAATATCATGGGCATATATACATGTATTTATTTGTGGCTACAATTTGTAACAGAACATTAACTCTACATAAAGTGCGCACTAGGCGTCAGGTGATTTACGAATGTTGGAATACACCTGTTCTGATTGGGCGCTTATTTCATCAAATCTTTATATAGAAACATATGCCGAAATTCATTTGATAGTTTGGCTTTTTTGCATAAACAAGGATTAAGTCCAATCAAGAGTTGAAACGATGTGTTTAAAATTTAAAGGCACATTACAGTCGAGTATTTGCACAAAACACATTGTCAAATGGTAGCCATTTTTCTTTTGGGCATTCAATAAAACGCATACGTAAAACCAGAGACAATAAAGATAAAGTTGGAGGTTGTTTTACACTAATTCCGATTCCCATAGCGTCCATTTAAGACTGACAACTTTCTAAGCACTTTTATTGCCTTTCCGACGTATCAATTATTTCGAACCTGGTATTATTTTGAAGATGGATCTGTCCTCTTCCAATAATTGCAATAAAAAACATACCGTCTCGCAGCTTCTAAGAAAGTAAATTGCTGTTGAATGCACCCACTGTAGAAAACAGCGCATTTTTCAACGTTACCTACCGGTATATTGTAAATTGTCTGCGTTTCCCGTGTGCCTTTTAGAGAGACCCTCGAGTTTGCAGAATTGTTTCACGAACAAAATTTGTTTTAGTTTCTATAAACGTTTTTTCACCTAAAACGGTCGCAGAAAAATTCATTAAAAATGGTGTTAGCAATATTCTTGGAAGAAAATGTTAGAAAAAAGTTTATAAATGAAAATTTGTAAGAATCACCAAATACTATATTAAACATCTATTTCGTCTGCCCAAAATCAGGTAAGGCTTCAAAATAGACAACCGTTTCCCTTGTAATTTTGAAATGTGGTATTACTAAAGACTATTTGCTTTCGCAAATAGTCTAAAAACTGCCCTGCCCACTGGTGGCCATGTTTATCAACCAACCTGAATTTTTTTAAATCAGTTATACATGTTACTACTAGAGTATTCTCGAGCTTGATCTTTAATTTGATCTAATGACCTAGTTTTTTACCACAAGTAGTCCAGTTTCAAATTCGGCCAAGATATCATTGGGACATGTCCAAGTTTCATGAAGATCAGACAATGTTGATGATGAATGATGCACAACCAACGACTGACAAAAGGTGATCATGAAAGCTGACGACCATGGTGCTCTTGTGTTAATGTGAGCTTACAATAGGCAACTCCATTGTCTTAATATAATGTGTTGAGAGCCATCCTAAACAACTTTTGTTTATTTGAAGTTCCAGAACACAGCAGTTCAACAGACACATCCAAATACAAGTCTCAGAAAGAAGAAAACATAAAAGGAGATGAAGGTAAAGTTTTGAACAGATTATATTGTTAGATACACATTATGCCAAGAAGGCTTCCGGTTGATTTAAATCATGAAATAAAAGCTTATACAAATCCTATCCTGTCACACCAGGAGAACTGCGTCCCCTTATGGCAGCCATTAATTTGTTATCTGGAAGATGATTACACTCTCCAGAGAAGTTAAAACTTTTGTTAATTGTTCTCACCAATTTTCAAGATTGAACAATAATACAGCCTCTTGAGTGTTCACAATGTAATATCTTTAATAGAAACAAGCTTCTTTGTATTATAAGACCATCTAAAATGCTTCCTATAATAAGATAAAACTATATTTTAACTAACTGAGTTTTAACACGACTTTGATAGAATACTGACAAAAAACAGACAAGCAACCAGTTATGATAAGAATTCAAAAACTAGTTTATGAATCATAACAATGTAATTTCTAGGAACATTACTATGATGAACATTGGATAATTCAAAACAAGCCCTACTCAGAACTATGTATATGAACATATCTAAACCTTAGATTATTTTAGAGGGTACAACCCTACTGGCACAACCCAGTCAGCCAGTAGGTTATCTCTCGTGCACAAGAGGCTAAAACAATATGTCGCCTGTCAATATTTATAGATCAAAAGGGATGTTTAGATTCAGATCCTGACAACACATGTATACATGCTGAAAGGTCGAATACGACACAAATGAAACAATTCTTGTTGTTTCACTGGTTTTAGCACTTATGTGATTTCTGGAGAAATAAATATAATAATCTAAAGTAAAGAGAATGTTGAATTTGAGTAATTTAATATCAAAATAAATTTGGATAATTGTTTCTGAATCATTCAACAGTTTTATCATGATCATTATGATAATAATTATCATCATCATCATCATTAAAAAAACATCAACATTACACTGTCATTAAGCTATCACTTTAATAGCTGTAATAATTGTAATCCTAAAATATCAACCTGTGTTAAAATTAATCACACTTTAGCCAAAATTACAAGTTAAACTATCACATCCCAAGGCAGCTATATTTTTAAACAGGCCAAACCAATTGTTGAACTCAGTAAGTTGAGATATAATTAGAACAAATATTCTGAAATTGTTTCACAAAGATTAGGCAGACAAGCAAAATGTTTGAATTGATATCCCCCATTAAATAAATTGAGTTTATGGGTGGGTGCAGAACTAAAAGAAAAGGTAAAAGAGAAGGGTTGTCTGTTTTCTTAATTATGTTTTTAACTCATTTGTACCTGTGATGGGTTTGCAGAAGTCAAAACAATACAGATAGTATATTTTTCATGAATCATTGTTTCGAATAGTGATTTGTGTAAAATTATGATTGAAACAATGATAATTCCTGTGGTGGTGTCCATGACAATTAAATAAAATAGATTTATCATATTTATTTACCTGTTATATATAGTGATCTGCTCATGTTCAAAGCATGCTATGTAAAACTCTGTACTCAACTACTTACAGAATCATTCATTTATCCACTTGAATAAAGGTTTAAAGAAATCTATAAAAGCAGTTCTAAAACAAGTCTCCGAATTAAAAAAAAAACAAATTAAGAAGAATGTTTGATGTAACAAAGGTGCTATTAAAAGGTGGTGTTGTAAAAATATGGTGTGTAAGGACACTTGTTGCAACCAGCTTTGAATGTCCTTGACCTTGATCCTTAGAGACTTGAGCCTTACCTGTGGCACATGGCCAGAACAGGAGAACAATATAATAAAGTTTATTACAGAATTCCTTGATGCATAGTGAAGAAATGGCTAAGTTATGAATACTGCACCCCAATTCACAACGAATAAAAACCTTATGTTTTACTGTAATTGTGAGACAATGGACAAGATAACAGGACCCCCTGTTAATTGATCGATTTTGACATGTAGCGTAATTGCCTAATCGGACAGGCATTGCCTTGGAGACGACGCAATATTAGTGGCAAGAACAGATTTGCATGCTAAAATAAGGAACATACAGGTTTTAATAAAATCCAGGACATTTGACAGATTTCCGGGACTGCGGGACAGGGTTTGCATTTCCGGGACTTTCCCGGACGATCCTGGATGTATTGCATGTATGCCTTGATGCAAAGTGAAGAAATGGCTTAATTATGAATACTGCATCAAATTTGTGAACTTTGACCTAAAAGTGTGACATTATCCTTGTCGCTTGAGTTATGGATATTGCATTAGAGACTCGGCCCAGATGATTGAAAACTATGGTGGTTAGTTTAATGGCTGTGGCTCATATGAAAGTGGAGATAAAGCTATCAACAGAAAAAAAATCCTTTATAAAAAGGGTATTTTCAAGTAAAATGCTATTATTCAGGGTTCGACAAATCCACTCGCCCGCTCGAAATTTCGAGTAGAAATCGGCTCCAGGCGAGTGAATATTTCGGCAGCGCTCGTCCTGCAGGGCGAGTGGCATTTCTGGCCGAAAAGATTAAAATTTCAAGTTTTAACACATCTTTACCAAAAACAAACAACGTTTAATCGGCGATTACAAATTAACCGGATGTTGATTATAGCACACTGCGCTAAAATTAGACCTAACAACCGGTGTCGTGGTAAAAAAATCCGCGCACCTGCATTTTCGAGTATGAAATGTGAAAAATGGCGACTTTTATCGAGTGTTGACACATCAAATTATTAGAGCGTAACAAATACGATGATAACCAATAGAAAAGCACAATAAAACCTATTAGTTACTGTTTTATTGCATTTTTTTCAATAAATTGCAGGGCAAGTACATATTTCAGCAGGGCAAGTGCAAATTCTTAGCTACTCGCCCTGCAGGGCAAGTTGCAAAACAAAAATTTGTCGAACCCTGTTATTGACAAATGTTTGGCCTTGCAATTTGACGTGCATCATCCTCTTACCCATATAAATTCATACCAAGTTTAAATGAAATCTGCCCAAGCAGATCCAAGATGTGGCTTCAGCCAAAAACGTTTTTTGGACAGACTGACAGAATGGAGGACTGATAAAAGGACAACAACGCAAAACAATATCCCTCCAATATGTTAATGAGGTTTTTATTTAGCAATATAATGAAAACTGCCACACCTCCTGTCTGCCATATTTTTCTACTGACCCAAACTATTTTTGGATATCATTACATACAATATTCTGAGCAAGTTTCAAGATGATTGCGCATAATATACGACTTTAAAGTCTTATAAAACTTTAAATATATCCATATACAGAAAACGGCCCCGCCACATGGTGGCCTTGTTTTCAGTGAACTAGAATCAGTTTTGAACTCAGCTGTGATATCATTAGAACAAATATTGTTACCAAGAAGATTGGACTAAAAGTGTTACTTCTTGAGTGTTAACAAGGTTTCACTATAACCAGTCAAATCCAAACTAGGCAAATTCGTACAGTCAATAAATAAAATAAAATAAATTAGTTATAAAAGGAGACCAACTTACAAGTTACACTGAAAGTATTTTATCAGTCCACAAAAACATTTCAATGAGTCTGTGAAAAAACACACATACTGTGAAGAGAGTCATTTCGTTCAATTTTGTTTATTTGACAGATCCAGATCACAGCAGGTCCTCTGAGACATCCGAAGATACTATTCAGATAGAATATCATGCAGAAGGAGACCAAGGTACAAGCTTTGAAAGGATACTATCAATCAGCAAGAACACTTCTGTTACACTAAGTTTAAATACTGTGAAGACAGTCATCACATGTTGCTCTCGTTTATTTGAGAAATCAAAACAATGTAGTTCAGTTCAGACACTTGAAAAGGAAAGGAATGTATAAGTACCGTAAATAACCGAATATTACACGCACTTTTTTACCTGCCGAATTTTTCTTCAAGTAGGGGGTGCCTATTATATACGAATGTGGAGCAGAACAAAATATTGTCTGTGAATATTTTCAACTTAATCGTTGTTATTCTCTGTGTGTCAGCCATTTTGAATTACACCATTACATCAAAGGGGGGCAACTGTGCTTACGGTCATTGTCATGGCTTTAAATAAAATGTCCACAAGCATTTCCTTTTCCCCGACAAAAAGCGTGCAAAAACTATGCGGCAATGTACAACGTCACGCCATACGCATGTAAAGCGTGCGTTTAATGATTTTTCCAATTTAATTGCTTACCCGACGCTTACGATATCAACATCTATTTCTCATGTATTTTCCTGTCAAGTCTTTGTATAAATCGCGCAAAAATTAGCGTGGGTGTATACACTGTCGAATGTACTGTGTACTGATTTACCAGAAAATCTGGTCAAGATTGGATTAAATTTTGGTTATTGTGAAAACATGATCAGCAGTGTTAGACTGCGATGTTTTGACAAAAGAGATACAAATGTGCAAATGCAACAGCTTGCCGATATGGTCAATAATTACCGGTATTGCTCTAAATGTTGTTAATGTTTAAAATAATACGTTCAAATAAAGAGAAAATATATAAAGACATTTAACAAGTGAGAGAAAAAATGACAGCGATCACTTTAAACAGGCATCTTCTATCTGAGATAAAACAGTAAAGACGATTAAACATTTCATGGATTAACATGTGTGAACACATTTTTTCGGAAATGACAGCGTCATGGCCGACTTCGGACACTAATTTTTTTAACTGCGTATTTTACTCGGATTTTCAATTTTTAACTATAAATTTGGACCAAACTCGGGGGTGCGTATTAAACACAAGGGCGTATAATATTCGCGTATTTACGGTAAGCAATGGATTCAATTGATTCACACAAACACTTCCACTTCATTGAGTAAATAAAATATTTAGACATTCATCACAATTTTCCTTTATTAATTTCACAGTTCCAGGGCACAAGATTTCATCAGCTAGTACTCAGGAGCCAACAAATGTAAATGGAGCCAAAGGTAAAAAATGGAATTTGCTTAAATCTACTCGAAATTATCACATCCCTCTTAATTTATTTGAAATAATTTCTATTTACATTTTCATTTCAGCAATTTTCTAAGTTAGGTAAACAATCTTGGAATAAATTTAGTTTTTTCAACAATGCATTAAATGCAGCGTTATCTGTTGTGTTTATTAATTCGACAAATTATATTTAGAATGAGTAAATATAAATTAATGATTTTCTTCAAATAACTAAATAACATATGACTTTTGACTATTCACACAAACAAAATTAGCACAACATAGCAGTTTATTATTCTTTCCATTATTGCTCTCTTAAATCCTCTTAAATGTGCGTTTACAAGCATGTCATAATAGCCTTAGTGAATAGTCATAAGTAAGTTATAATTATTGAAATTTAATTTCAATTATTATAACTTAATTATGACTATTCACTAAGGCTATTATGACATGCTTGTAAACGCACATTTAAGATGATTTACAGATTACCTACAAATTCATAAAACTAAGAAGCAACAAAACATATACACAATAAATAATGGTTTTAAAATATCAAACAAGACTAGTAATTGTTTGATAATATTCTACAATCAATCAAAGTTTCTGTCATTCACTGATCCTGAGCAAAAACAATATCTGACATGTTTCAAGAGGAGGCTTAATTAAATAAATATAAACAGTCTTTTCAATGACAATTGTGCAAAACCAAAATATAAAATAAATATATATAGTTATAAAGCTCTTACTTCGAGTTCCGAATCAATTTTGTAAATGTTTACTGATACAGTGAGGACACAGTTACTAATACAGTTGGGACCCAGTGACTAATACAGTAGGGACCAATTACTGATACAGTGAGGACTGAGTAACTGATAAAAGTTGAACTCATTTACTGACACAGAGAGGACCCATTAACTAATACAGTGGGGACCCAGTTACTGATACATTGATGACTCAGTTACTAATACAGTGGTGACACTGATACTGATATAGTGATGACACAGTTATGGATTACAGTGGGGACCCAGTTACTGATACAGTTGGGCCCAGTTACTGATAAAGTGGGGACCAAGTTACTAATACATTTGAACACAGTTCCTGATACAGTGGGGACCCAGTTACTGATACAGTAAAACACAGTTACTAATACAGTGGGGACCAAGTTACTGATACAGTGAGGACACAGTTACTAATACAGTGAGGACCCAGTTACTGATACAATGGGGAACCAGTAACTGATACAGTGGGGACCAAGTTACTGATTCAGAGAGGACCAAGTTACTGATACAGTGGGGACCAAATTACTGATACAGTAGGGACCCAGTTACTGACACAGTGGGGACCAAGTTTCTGATGCAGTAAGGACCAAGTTACTGATACAGTGGGGACCAAGTTACTGATACAATGGGGACCCAGTAACTGATACAGTGGGGACCAAGTTACTGATACCGTGGGGACCATGTTATTGATACAGTGGGGACCTATTTACTGATATAGTGAGGACCCAGTTACTAATACAGTGCGGACACAGTTACTGATACAGTGGGGACCCAGTTACTGATACAGTGGGGACTCAGTTACTGATACATTGGGGACCAAGTTACTGATACAGTGAGGACCCAGTTACTGATACAGTGAGGACCAAGTAATTGATACAGTGAGGACTAAGTTACTAATACAGTGGGGACCAAGTTACTAATACAGTGAGGACCCAGTTACTGATACAGTAAGGACCAAGTAACTCATACAGTGGGGACCGAGTAACTGATAAAGTTGAACACAGTTACTGATACAGAGGGGACCTAGTAACTAATACAGTGGGGACCCAGTTACTGATACAATGATGACTCAGTTACTTATACAGTGGTGACACTGATACTGATATAGTGATGACACAGTTATTGATTACAGTGGGGACCCAGTTACTGATACAGTGGGGACCCAGTTACTGATAAAGTGAGGACGATGTTACTGATACGTTTGAACACAGTTACTGATACAGTGGAGACTATGTTAATGATACAGTGGGGAACCAGTTATTGATACAGCGAAGACCAATTTACTGATTAAGTGGGGACCAAGTTACTCATACAGTTGAACACAGTTACTGATACAGTGGGGATCAAGTTACTCATACAGTAAGGACCCAGTTACTGATACAGTGGGGACCTAGTTACTTATACAGTGGGGACCCAGTTACTTATACATTAGGGACCAAGTTACTGATACAGTGGGGACCCAGTAACTGATACAGTTGAACATAGCTACCAATACAGTGGGGACCCAGTTACTGATACATTGATGACACAGTTATTGATACAGTGGGGACCAAGTTACTGATACAGTGGGGACCCACTTACTCATACAATGGGAACTCAGTTACTGATAAAGTGGGGATACAGTTACTGATACAGTTGAACACAGTTACTAATACAGTGGGGACCAAGTTACTGATACAGTGAGGACACAGTTACTGATACAGTGAGGACACAATTACTGATACAATGGGGACCCAGTAACTGATACAGTGGGGACCAAGTTACTAATACAGTGAGGACCAAGTTACTGATACAGTGGGGACCAAGTTACTGATACAGTGAGGACCCAATTACTGATACAGTGAGGACACAGTACTGAAACAGTGGGGACCCAGTTACTGATACAGTGGGGACCAAGTAACTGATACAGTGAGGACCAAGTTCGTGATAAAGTGGGGACAAAGTTTCTAATACAGTGGGGACCCAGTTACTGATACAGTAAGGACCCAGTTACTTATACTGTAGGGACCAAGTTACTAATACAGTGGGACCCAGTAACTGATACAGTTGAACACACTTACTGATACAGTGGGTACCCAGTTACTGATACAGTGGGGACCCAGTTACTGATACAGTGAGGACACAGTTATTGATACAGTGGGGACAAAGTTACTGATACAGTGGGGACCCACTCACTGATACAGTGGCGACCCAGTTACTGATAAAGTGGCGACCAAGGTACTAATACAGTTGAACACAGTTACTGATACAGTGGGGACCAAGTTACTGATATAGTGAGGACCCAGTTACTGATACAGTGAGGACACAGTAACTAATACAGTGGGGACCCAGCTACTAATACAGTGGGGACCCAGTTACTGATACAGTAGGGACCCAGTTACTGATACAGTGGGACCCAGTATCTGTTACAGTTGAACACAGTTACTGATACAGTGGGTACCCAGTTACTGATACAGTGGGGACTCAGTTACTGATACAGTGAAGATACAGTTATTGATACCGTGGGAACAAAGTTACTGATACAGTGGGGACCCACTTACTGATACAGTGGGGACCCAGTTACTGATACAGTGAGGACACAGTAACTGATAGAGTGGGGATCCAGTTACTGATACAGTGGGGACCCAGATACTGATACAATGAGGACCCAGGTACAGATACAGTGAGGACCCAGTCACTGATACAGTGCGGACACAGTTACTGACACATTGAGGACACATTAATTGATACAGTGAGGACACTATTTCTTATACATTTAAGACACAGTTTCTGATACAGTGAGAACACATTAGGTGATACAGTCGGGACTCAGTTACTGATACAATGAGGACCAAATTATTGACAAGGTGAGGACACAGTTACTGATAAAGTCAGGATACATTAGCTGATAGAGTGGGGACCCAGTTACTGATACAGTAAGGACACAGTTACTGATAGAGTGAGGACCGAGTTATTGACACAGTGAGAACCCAGTTACTGATACAGTGGGGACCAAGTTACTGACACAGTGAGGACACATTAACTGATACAGTGAGGACACTGTTGCTGATACATTTAGGACACTGTTGCTGATCCATTTTGGACACAGTTACTGATACAGTGGGGACCCAGTTTGTGATACAGTGGGAACCCAGTTACTGATACATTGGGGACCCAGTTACTCATACAGTGGGGACCCAGTTACAGATACAGTGAGAACACAGTTACTGATACAGTGATGACCCAGTTACTCATACAGTGGGGACACAATAACTGACACAGTGATGGCACAGTTATTGATACAGTTAGGACACATTAACCTTAACTGATATATTGAGGACCCAGTTACTGACGCAGTGAGGAGACATTAACTGATACAGTGTGGACACAGTTACTGATACATTTAGGACACAGTTACTGATACAGTGAGGACACACTTACTCACATAGCGAGGACACAGTTCCTGATACAGTGAGGACATAGTTACTGACACAGTTTCTGACACAGTGTTATATCAAAATGACACTGATGTTATCAATAATAAAATAAACATCGACAATTGAAAATATAATTAAAAAAGTGACTCTGATTTATTGTTTTAAAATGGGTTGCAGAGAAACAGAATTGGAGGAAAGAGAATCTAATCCTTTTTTGATTGTATATATATGTGTCAGACAATGATATTAGTGTATATACATGTAGTATCTTACTGAATATATGAAACACACCAGTAGATAGTGGACTGCAAAATAAGAAAAGGAAATTGTTAATACCTTAGTTTGATCCTCAAATGTATGTAGCTTCAACTTCTATCATGCATTATATCTGTGATACAAAAAGTCTGGCAATGAAATAAAATGTCCAGATTTAGCACATTAACTTTTAAGATGGAAAATGGATGTATGGACAAATTGTATCTGAGATAAGGGAGAATGGAGAAAAACTGGCATCATAGAAAGCTCAATATTTTAACAATAGCACGTAAAAAAAAGTTTATACTTGGATCATGTTTAAATGACCCACATATAATTTCAAGGTATAGCTTAACATAAAAGACATTAAAATGTTAACATGTACCAAAACTTATTTTGTGTATTTAGGTAAAATAATATAAATATCAGTATTATGTGCAAGAATCAAGTTGAGCAACTATGTAATATAATAAACGTTCATATTGCCAACAATAGGTTTGTATCAAATAAACTACATAACAAATTGTAAAAAATGGATACTTGATAGTCTTTAGAATAAACAATTGAAACTGCTAAACAATGTGTTTTTTAATTAGAAAACAAAATGTTTCCTATTTGCAAGAGGCGATGTAATACGCAATAAGAAGTGATTTGACCATTGTTTCTTCTCTTTATAATAATTCTAGAAACTGTATTTGTTTTCAGATCTTTGATTTCTTCTGGTTTGAACATGCTTTTGCGATCCTCCCTCAATTCATTTATGGTTTAGCTCCAGACTATAGGTGTATATGAATATTTAACAGTTTGTAGTGGACTTGCCTATGCACTTCACTTTCTAGCAATGTGATGATTTTTTGGAGGGATAGGTATTATAATTACCAGAACCAGCAAGGCTGTGTGTTGCTGAATAAGTTCGCTTTTGTTTGGTGTAGATATCTTGCCAATAACATGTTGGATACTTTTTTTCAAGAAGGCTGACATTTTTACATTTGTTAAAAAAGAACATAAACTAAGCAAACGAAATGATCTGTCTTGTTTAAAATATGAAACACTCATGAAAGGCTCTCATGTATTAAAGTAAAATTGTATTATGATGCACTTTGATTATTTTCAGGCCGACCAGATGTTCTACCAAAACAAATGAATAACACTGAAGGTAATTAAACAACAGTTTTCTTATCAAAAGTAACTAATGTAGGTTTATGTATTTTAATGTGATGCAAAAAAGCTTTATGTATTTCAATATACAATAATAATCATGTTAGTCAGCAGATTATATTTTAATTCTTATAATATTTGATCCAGATCTAAGAATACTTCTTGTTGGACACACTGGCCATGGAAAAAGTTCAACTGGGAACTCGCTTCTGGGAATAACAAGAGAAGAAGGATTTTATGATAAAAGAAGCTTTAAATCTGTAACAAAGAACTATGCAAGGAAGGTATGTTCAAACAGAATATCAGTGAAATGTGGATTTTCCCCCATGATGTGTTTTGTGTACACATTAATTATGTGTTAACAAGTTTAGGGGCAATACATCCAGGAAAACTTAATGTAGTAAAAAGGCCAACATGATATAAAATATCATCAGATTGTATTGTAAGTTTCTGTGATCTGACACAGAAACGAAACATCTTTTTGTCATATTATTTACTAAATGGCAATAACTGCCTGACAAATTGTAAGAGTGCAGCATATCCGCTTAAGTTATCAAATTCATTTCATTATTGTCTGAGATAAGTGCACAGAAACTACAAGAGATGCGTTTGTCAGAAACACAATGCCCCCTACTGCGCCGCTTTGATTTAAAAAAAAAAAAAAATGTTACCTTTGACCTTAAAGGATGACCTTGACCTTTCACCACTCAAAATGTGTAGCTCCATGAGATACACATGCATGCCAAATATCAAGTTGCTATCTTCAATATTGCAGAAGTTATGGCCAATGTTAAAGTTTTCGGACGCACAGGCTGACAGACTGACTGACGGACAGTTCAACTGCTATATGCCACCTTACTGGGGGCATAAAAAGTGAAACACATGGACAGATTGACATGTAGTACGACAGGAACATCTATCAGAGAAATTGGTTTCAGTCACATGCAAACTTTATTTCATAAAAAATACCCTTTGGACTGACAGACGGACAAAGTATAGATCGATAAGGGGTGACAGGTAACTTCTACGCTGTTAACATGCCTTAACATGACATAGTGTTATTGTCTCAATAGCAAAACTTTAACAAAGCCACAATGTATGTCTATAATTTTACCTTGAGCTTCCACCTTGGGTCTAGGTTCTTCTGTGCCCGACTTCATCACCGTAGGCTTGTACCTTCTGACTAGTTCTTTGAAAATCTGATTTGTTCTCAAGGCTTGGTTTTGACCTTTGATCTTCACTCGTGACTTAAGGGCCTAATGATCTGGTATGTAACAATGCCTGTCATTACTGTCCATTGTATTAAAAAGAACTACTCATGCTAGATAAAGTTACTATTAAGGCAAACTGCTGGCTTTCCATGTATTTCATATGACCTCAACTTTGGATCTAGAGATTTGATTCTGCAGCACAAAACTTTTTCACAGTGTCGTTTACCCTTTTGTCATGTTAGTTTTAGATATAATATGGACCTGAGGTAGTTATGATATAGACAGTGTTGACGTTTAACCTTGAAGTGTGACCTTAGCTTCACACACAGAAACCAGGCTCCTGTGAGACATGCTTTAGCATGATGTTGTTTCTACTTAATTATTTGAAAATCTTTCCAGTTTGGACAAAGTTATGCCTTGGACAATCTGATAGGCGTACCTTTCTGTATTTGAGCTGTGACCATGAACTTTGGACCTGATTTTAAATAATCCATCAATGCTGAACACGTAATTAATCATTAACTTCTTATATTTGACTTCAACATTGAATTGTGATCTTATTTTTTAAGCATGTTTTTTGTTTAGTCCATCTCATCATGCTTAAAACCCGTCTTTTTTATGTAAATCAATTCATACTGGAACAATCAAGGTAACAGGATTTCACAAACACGTATACAAAAATATGCTTTTTGGGTATGTGGGGGGGGCACTACATTAATTGAGAATGAATAGTAAAGAAAAGTAAATGCTTGAATTGTGATCTTTTGACCTTGACCTTTCACAAAGTAGCATAATTATTTGTGCATGGGAATACTATATCTAAATAATGTAAGATTCCTAGGCATTAAAAATGACAAGGTATAATCTTGACCATTCACAAAGGAGCAATAATTATATATAATTACACATAACATATAATCTAGAAATTATTAATAAACAGATCTGATATTTACAAGTGCTGTGACATTAAAACATTAATTAAATTTCATGAAATTCAGATCATTATTGTTAAAGATCTTGTGTGGAGATGAATATTTATTTAAGGAGCAATAACTCCCTGAAAAGCCTGACAGTGTGCAATGATGCATCAAATCAGACCATTGGTTCCTGGGATTTGATACATAAACGTAAAATGTATAAGAAAATGACAAATTAATGATCAAAGGGCAATTACTTCATTAAAAATCATTTGATCTGAACAACCTAAACAAGAGGCCCATGAGGGCCTGAATCGCTCTACTGGCTGGAATGTCAATGGAAAGGAAAGTCAACATGCAAGGGAATACTGAAAACACAAATCCTTTCATCCTTGCCAAATGAATTATCAGATGGCTTATATTTTATTTAATTTTAAATTTATAATTGCAACCAATTAAACAACCTACTTAAATGCCTCGGACCAATACAAATTCAAGGGGCGATAATTCTGGACTTTTTACTCTGATGTAACCCATTTTCAATAGGGTTTGAGTCCTTATTAATATAAAGACACTGAACAAGTTTGAAAAGAATCGGATGAAAACTGTGGAGTTTATCGCGCAAAGAAGAAAAAGTCTAACGCACGCACGGACGGACGGACGGTCTAATGTAACCCATTTTCAATAGGGTTCGAGTCCTCATGAATATAAAGACACTGTACAAGTTTTAAAAGAATCGGATAAAAACTGTGGAGTTTATGGCGTAAACAAGAAAAAGTCTACACACGCACGGACGGACGGTCTAATGTAACCCATTTTCAATAGGGTTCGAGTCCTCATTAATATAAAGACACTGAACAAGTTTAAAAAGAATCGGATGAAAACTGTGGAGTTTATCGCGTAAACAAACAAAAGTCTAACGGACGCACACACGGACGGACGGACGGACGGTCTGATGTAACCCATTTTCAATAGGGTTCGAGTCCTCATTAATATAAAGACACTGAACAAGTTTGAAAAGAATCGGATGAAAACTGTGGAGTT
>VMBQ01006765.1:6733-17550 GCA_007657795.1 Dreissena rostriformis | reverse complement strand
CCCCCACATACACACTTATGGGAGCATAGTAATTGTGTTACCTGGTGATGCAAGCTTTAGTAAAAAATGTTCTCATGTTTATTCTTATTAATAAAGCAGTAACAAATGTTGTATTACAGGTAAAACAAAGATATGGTAGAAAATTAGAAGTGGTGGACACACCTGGAATATTTGACACCTCATATGATGACAAAACTGTGTATCAACAAATAGCCCACTGTGTAGGGATTACATTGCCTGGCTTCAATGCTATTTGCTTAGTGCTGGGTCCAGTTCGCTTTTCTAAGGAAATGATACAAACTGTTGAAGTGTTCTTCAAATTTTTTGGAAGAGGCGTTGATGCATATGCATTCGTCATTTTAACTCACATGGAAACAGAAGAAGACATGAAACAATACATCAAAGGAGATGAAACAAATCCTGAGGATGAAGGGCAAAAGGCATTTCAAGTGCTTAGAAAACGATGTCAAGAAAAACTGTTGTTCATTGATAACAAAGCCTCTAAAGATTGTAAAGAAGAAATGGTTTTGAATATTTTAACAGCAATAGATGAAGCAAATGCTAAAGCATCAAGACCATACTTCCAAAACAGACTGACCAGAAGTATTGAAAGAAGAGCTTTGACAGACTATTATCTCTCCAGTGGTTCGGGATCAAAGAGGTCCACAGAAGGTAATCATTACATTTAAGTCCGTATTCCCATTTGCATGGTAACATTTAGGCAAATGGTTTAGTTACTGTGACCTGCTTAAACTGTAAGCATTAGTAAAAATCAATGAACAACACGGCACAAAAGCCCTGGAGATAACAACTGAAACCCAAACTAACTTAAAGTCTTCTAAGCAGCTTTGTTAATGACTCGGTAATTCACATAGCTGCTTACTTAGTTTTCTTTAACACCAAATGACCTAGATTCAATTTGTGTTGAGACCTTTTGAAACAATTGTTCTTACCATGTTAAGGGGTGTTGCTGCAGTTTTGCTGTTTTTTTTTCCATCTAATAACTTNCAATTTCATATTTTGGACTATACAAAAGACATCATTTCGACCGATTGGTGCAAAAAGGTACATTGAGACATTTAAATCAATGTCACATGGTACCTTTTTGCACCAATGATTTTTCTAACAACCACTTGTTGTTTGGATACAAAGCTATCTGTATCACTGTCTGATGTAGGGTGACATTGATGGATACAAATGCATGTGTTTTTAGACCTGTTAACATCACTATCAGGGACATTGTTTGAAGACTTCTCTATTGCTGAATGATTATAATACTTTTTGAAAAGATATAGGGAACTGTTTTTGATTTGAAATGAAGAGTCAATTATAATTTTAAAGAATGAAATAAAATGGCTTCAGTAAAAAATGACAAGGCTCCATGAGCAAAATGTATACAACAAAACAAAATGTGATTATTGTCATAATTATACACAAAACAATATTTAGTCCTCTGGAACAAAGTAAAGTTGCATGCTAAAAAAGAATACAACTCACTCATTATGACGAAAATGACCTTGATGTTTATGTACTTATTAGTGGCTCTAATGTGGAATGGGATGATTATACCATTCATGTCATTCTGATTTATAATGCGATGTGCCGTAAAAGGTCATTACAAAACTCATTGGTCATTTTATTATTGTAATAATCCTAGAAAAGACTTAGAAGTTAGTTTAGTTACATGAAGCTCGCCAGGGATGGAAACTAACTTTTTACTATTGGTTGCCCGGAAGGGCAACAATCTTTAGCATTTTGGTTGCCCAGCTTAAGAGAAACGAGCCCAGAAATATGCTCATGTCGTGTCATTTGTATGTAATACACTCTTTAAATAAAATAATAGATTGCTGACATGACACACTTTCAATGAATTATGTATTATTATGAGCCAGAATTGAATCTTTGTCTATGCCCAAGTAATGAGTAGTATTTAACTCATTTTTGATACACGGTCGCCAATTTTTATTGCACTGAATTGTTTTAAGCTTTAAGCTGTAACAAAAAGTAAGTTGTTGGGCCGGACTACCAACTTTTGAGATTGTGTTGCCCAGGCCAAAATCGACTTGCTCCGGGCTCACGGGAAACCACTAATTTCAATCCCTGCTCGCATATGTTAGTAAGAATAATGAGCAAGTTTTTTAAGACACAACTGATTGTTGTCATGTCCACTACATTAACGGAAAGCAATCAAAATCACATTTATTGTGGTCGAGTCGAGAACCTAATTTTCTTCTCACAAGAAGCTGGTCAGAGAAAACAAGCTGCCTTAATAAGTGACCATCTGTAAGTGTGCAATCAAATGTATGTATTCTCTGCTGAACATTGGTTTATGTATCCCCTACCAATGTTACTGGAGGGGACTGTAGGTTTGCTCCTGGTCTGTGCGTGAGTTTGTCCGTCTGTCTGTCCGAATCTGGATCCTGTGATAATTAAAGAAGTACTTAAGCTAGGTTGAGAAAACTTGGTATGTGGATAAAGTGCCATATGGGGAATATGCATGTTAATTCTTTTTTTGTCATAAGACAAAATCGTGCTTGTGATAGTTACAGATGCTATGGTTACGTAAATAATGGAACTAATTTTACAACTAAAATCTTGATCCTGTGATATAACTCGAAAAGTTTGTAACCTAGGTTGATCACAATTTGTGTGTAAATATATATTATGGGAATATGCATGTTATTTCAGTTTTTTTCTTTTGACGGTCTGTCCGTCCGTCCCAGAAATGTGGATCCTGCAATTACTCAAAGAATACTTAAGCTTAATTGATGAAACTCAGTATATGGTCAGTCGAGGGCCATATGGGGAGAGAGCATGTCATTTCAGTTTCTTCATCATACAAAAAAAATGAGTATTTGCTATGGTTACCAGAAAACTCAAAACAAAATACTAAAGTTAGGTTGATAGAGTGCCATATGGTGAATATGCATGTCATTTCAGTTTTTTCATCATACCAAAATTTTGGTTCCTATGGTTATTTAAATAACTGCAACTGAAATCTGCATATAACAATTTCTAAAAAGTACTTAAGCTATGTTATAAAACTTAAGACGATCCTTTTCTTGTTCAGAGCTCATTTAACGAGTAGGGGACTGCTGTTTTGCCTGTGACAACGCTTTTGTTGTTTCTGTGCTAAATACATGGGTTCTTTTGGGGCTACAATCTTGGTTTGCTGGGTGACGTCTAACAATGTTTCCATGGTAACATGTTTGCATGTCTCAATTCATTTAAATTCACGAATTTGTTTTTGGGATACATTTGTGTTGCTATAACAAGTATTGCAAGTATTACCATTTCTCAAAGGTCTTATACATGTTTTAATGTCATTTTATAGACATACTCAATCACATTTTACCGTATGGAAGCCTCAGACGTTGATTTGTTGGTCATGACCTGAGAGCCAGAGTCATATTTTGGTAACAGACAATCTAATTGCATTCATTCCGGTCTTCTGGCCCGACATTTACCCTAAATTCCATGTGTTATTGCATTGGGTCAAAACCTGGGAAAGACAGCTTTGCGGAAAAAATGCACAAAAATTCGCCGGTATGGGACGCTGTATTGCAAGCAGGAACCACATTTCAACGTCAAAAGTCAAATTACAGGGATTAATGTCAAAATAGGGCTTGTTCGTTTTTCAACTTAACCATGCATTGAAGAATTAAAAAATAAGTTGACTTATATGAAATGGTGTGATGCACACAAGTTATATATAATTATCTTCCGAGTCAAGGTCATACTTGAAGGTAAAAGGTCAAACGACAGCATTATGTTTGGAAATAAGTATTTTCTTCTCTATAACTTCACCATGCAGTGAAAGAATTCATGATGACATAACACAAAAATGACTATTATATGACATTTTTTTGCTGTGCACAAGAACCACGTAGCTACCTTGTGGGTCATACTTGGAGTCAGAAAACAGTAATGATTGTTAAAGGGACTGTAAACCACGATTGACGAAAAAAAGAAAAGTTCTAAAATACCCTTTTTTTTACAATTATTAGTTTATATTGATTAAAATATCACGACTGGTATATAAAATTACTTGAACAAAGTTTTTTTGTTTTTTTTACTTTATTTTTGTATTTATTTATTTTTACTGGGTATGCATACCCAGTTAAAATAAATAAATACAAAAATACATGATTCATCGTCACGTGGTAAACCCAGGAATGCAAATTGTGCATGCGTAGTGAATTGTATATATTTTTTATATACAATGATCAATCTACTTGCATAATTTATAGTGTGTATATCGTTATGTCACCTATTTTCGCAATTTCACATCGCGAAATTTTATTACCGAATATACTGAAAATATGAACTTTTTTCGAGTAATGTAATATACCTGAGTTGTGATATTTTAATCAATATAAACTAATGATTGTAAAAAAATACGGTATTTTAGAACTTTTCTTTTTTCATCATTCTTGGTTTACAGTACCTTTAAGGCCTAAAATCAGTATAATAGCAATATAAAAGCTATCATTGGTTATGACCAAGTTCTTTCTGTAATTGGCACTTTCAGACTTTATCAATGGAATTGTATTGCAATATAAAAAATGCAGTGTCATTATTATTGAAACTTACATTAAGATGACATATCATATAATTTTTGTTTCCAAAACAAACCTTTATGTGTCCTTGGATGTTTTAAACTCGACTTGTTATTCCTTATATAGAAATCGGTTGTCAAAATTTAGGAAAATTTTAATATTAACTGGCCACAAATCGCACACATTTTATAGCTCCAGAGTGCATTTAAATTGTAAATCAAGTTGTTAAGACATGATTTTCTTGGAGAAGTTTATGTTGCTATCTAAAGTGTATGCTCTCTACCTCTGCGAAATGTTGTTCATGATTTCATGAACACTTCAAGCCAATCAGGAACTGTTCATGAACGGTTCTCAAAAAGGTCCTGAGCTTGGTTCATGAACTTTTGGACATGAACTGTTCTTTAGACACATTTAAGAACAGTTTATGAATTTTTGTTGAACACTTCAAAGTTCATGAACAGTTCTTCATCTAACCATAAATACTTAGTGATGAACATTTGTGGCGTTTTCTGAGAAAACTGGGCAAAATGCTTGTGCGTAAATGTCCGCACAGGCTAATCAGGGACGACAATTGCCGCTTTTTTGGAATTTTTTGTTTATATGATGTCTCTTCTAAGCAAAAATCCAGTTTAGGCGGAAAGTGTCGTCCCAGATTAGCCTGTGCGGACTGCACAGGCTTATCTGGGATGACACTTTACGTACAAGCATTTTGCCCAGTTTTCTCAGAACACGACACATTTCATGAACAATTATTTCTGATGACTTTTCTGAGACAGACTTTGAGGATCCATCATGAATAATTCATGAATTCCTTTGTACTAGATGTTTCATAAATATTTTTGAAAGTAATATTGAAATGTCGAGCATACTTATCTTGTAGATTTGTGAAACCTGTGAAATTAGTATGAATATGCATAGTATTTTCACCACTGTAAGTAAGAGTTCTTGACCTGTTCTAGAGGATTTTAAGAACATTTGTACAAGAACTGTTCAAGAACTGCCTTCAGGAACAGTTCAATAACTTTTTAAGGACCTTTCCTGTTCTTGAATTATTCTTAAACTATTCTTGAACACTTTAAGAACTTTTTTGAACAACATATTTCCTTCTGATGTTCTTAAACAGGTCTACACAATGTTTTTGAACATATGATGGACTTTTTAAGAATCCAATATGTTCATAAAAGGATCTTTCATTGTTCTTGGAAGAATTAAAAGAACAGTTTAAGAACGTTTTAAGGACATCTTATTTCAAGAACAGTTTAAGATGATATCAAGAACTCAAACATGTACATTGCATTGCTGTTTTTACAAAGGAAGAATATTGTGTGCACAGGAAGTTGAAACGGAAGGCACATGGTTTATGTTATATTTGGAAATGTAAGTCTTTGATAAATTACCGGCTAAAATGATCAGCCATTGGTTCCATTTCAAGTTCTTTGGCACTGTAAGTGTAACCATTTCAGGGAAACCACTGATTAGTAAAGCAGTCCCATGTTGAAAATATTAACACATGACAGATAGGGTCTTTATGCATTTTAATTTGTGTCTGAATAAATGTCATGTACCATATATTCAACAAGAATTGTCCAATTGTATGACTTCCTGAAAAATCATAACAAACCATACACTCTAAATTATCACTCTACACACCTCATTCATACTGATCTCATGAAGGTCCATGAATAACTTCTGGAAAGGTCATGAATATTCCTCAGAAATCCCCACAAAGTTCATGAATATTTCATGAACAGTTCATGAACAAAATTCATGAAAAGTAATCATACAGTTCTTGAATTATTTATGCATGGTTCTTGAACTGAAAATGAGACTTTTCATGATCTTTTCAATACATGATTTATTCTTGAACATATAGTGCAAAGTTGTATTATGAAATTTAAAGAGTATTATCAAACCACGTGTATTTCAGTTAGTGTTATATTCAAATTATTGTTATATGTTGCTATCAATATGTTAAGTGCTAAAACAAGACTTGTTTCTTCTACCCTGACCTGTTTGTTGAGCTTTGGTAACACTTATGATTATCTTTGTAAGACCTCAGTTCATGAACTGGTGAAGAATTAAGGTTCATGAACTATTCACTGACAGTCCGTGAACAGAAAATGAGCCATTGACGAATAGAAGAAAAGTGTTTATGAACTGTTCATGAACAGAAAAAACCCTGAAGAATTTTCCAAGAATTTTGTTGTTCCTGAATAGTTCATGACCACTTCATGCCATTAGGTTTCAAGAATATTTCATGAACACTTCATGCCATTAGTGTTCATGAACAGTTCATGAACTAAAATTTCAAGAACATTTCACAGACGTGGCTAATTTCCTGTTCACTGACTATTCGTGAACTATTCATGAACTTGGTTCGTGAACAATTCATGAACATTTCACAAATTATTTATGAACTGCAGAACAACATTTCGCAGGGGTATGGACCGTTTTTAATACCAATTTACATTACATGCTTTAAAGTAGGCAGTGCAAAGTAATAATATGAATATTCTTTTCAATATGAGCCTTGCTCTGGGAAAACCGGGTTTAATGCATGTGCATTATTGTTGTTCCTGATTAGCCTTTGCAGTCAGTTACAACACTTTTCGCTTTTATAGTATTTTATAGTATTTTTCGTTAAGAGGAAGTCTCTTCCTAGTGAAAATCCAATTTTGGCGGAAAGTGTCCTCCCTTAGATTTGCCTGCTGCAATTTGGGACGACAATTTATGCATGTGTATAAAACCACTATTTTCTAAGAGCGAGGCTCATATTATATAAATTGACTGGTGGGATTTTGGATAGATTAAGGTCAAAACAATTTTATGTTTACAACTAAAGCACAAATTGTATTATTATTATTGTTATTGTTATTATTATTATTATTGTTGTTGTTGTTGTTGTTATTATTATTGTTATTATTATTATTATTTTATTTTTTGTGAAAACAAAACTGCTTAAAGATGATCCCTTCCACTTATTTAATCCAAACACTAGCATGTTATGACTATAGCTTGATTTAATAACTAGCTACAAAAAATAAATTAGCAGAGATTGGAAACTGACAGACTAGTTGAACTGATGTTGCATTGAAATGTATTTTTAAGATATGCAAATATTAAGCCCCGTTTCGATGTACTTTTTGTTCCTGTACTTTACAAATATTTTATTGACTAACATCTTGTCAATATCTCAAGCAAATTTCTACATTGCTATATCTCTCTTGGGTGATAGAATTGTCTTAGACCCTATACCATGTTGGATACAAACAAGTTCAATGAGCACCATTGCTCTTGTAACATAAGAGAGCTCTGCAATACCTTATTCTTCAAGATTATTGAAGGAATTTTACCAAATTTCTGACCTTATATAGTATAAAGTGTATTATAACCGTACAATCTTTATTATACTTAGTGGGCTACAATGTTTGAACAGCACATTCTGATTTTCCTGCAGATTTTCTTTTCAAATCGTGATAAAACAGTTAATATCCCCGTATTTATTTGTTAAAGAACAATTTACAGCCACTATCTGGACTAAGAAGAGTCCAAATTGTATGTGTATGTAAAAATGTTTTGATGCTAGAAATGCAGATAATGAGGACGTACCGATTAATTTTCATTCATCTAAAATCACAAATACGAAAACATGATGGTTGAGATATCCACAAACAGGATGCAAATGCTCTTTTGTATACAATAGTTTAATTGCTTAGCATGTGATTTTCAAGTGAGTTCATTCTACTATATATGGCAGACTACCTAATATTGATAGGATTCACATTTGTGAAACAGCTATACTGTCATTAGATATCACTATAATGCCAATGTAAAAAACAGATTTTGTATTAATTTCCTAGCAAGTGGAATATTATTGATAAATATCAAATGCCATTTTGCACTTGCATGATACAGTTGTCATAATAAACGGCTCAATCACAACTATCCCATTCACTTATCCCATTGTAAATCATCTAGACCGCACAAATGCCCTAATAGGTTTCAGTACATTGCCCAAAAGAAGTTTTTCCCAAGGAATTGTCAAACTATTGTTGAAAGTGGAAGCTCGATATTGAATTTCTGTCAAAAGACAAGATGATGATATTGCAGTTTGAAGTTGATGTTACATGTAAGATAACGTATCGGATTTCGGTATGAATTTTGATTTACGAATACATGGGCAACGTCCGAATACTTTTCCCCATCCGGTTAAACGCTTTACAAATAAAATTTTCTGCAGCTATAACAATCTTATACTCACGCACGATTGGTCATTGTCGGCTCGGGTACTACTTACATGTACCCCGGGTACAATTAAGTATACTTACTTGTACCCTGGGTAAGGTAAATATACTAAAACGTACCCGGGAATTTTAACGCTAAATCGGTCGCTGTTGGCTATTAAAAAAAATAAAATAATGTTATTATTTATGTCAATTTTCTGTTAAATGGCCACTGTATTATCGCAACTTATACTCATAAGCATGTTGATGCAATTTTTTCCAAAAATAGAAGTTGTTTTCGTTTCTGTATCGCATATTACGACATCGGATTTTGGGAGGGAATACAACTATGGTACAGTCTAATATCGGACGGGTACATTTTAGTATATTTACCGTACCCGGGGTACAAGTAAGTATACTTAATTGTACCCGTGGTACATGTAAGTAGTACCCGAGCCGACAATGACCAATCATGCGTGAGTATAAGATGGCTATAGCTGCAGAAAATTGTATTTGTGAAACAATTTAGAAAGCTCCACTGGGATGCCATCTTTGGTTCCACAAGTTTCCCCTCTGGTATGCGGTCTTTGTCAAATAAATGTGTTCGTTTAAGTATTTCCCTACTGACAGATCGTTTCTCGCACATTCGCTAATAGCTATATTTTGCAAACGGAAAAAACCCAGTTCCTTATGACAAAACTTTTGTTTTCCGCAAAGGCTGTCTCCGGAACTTTCTATTGACATCTTGATTAATGATCCTGTGTTTTGATCAATATCAAAATAATAAAGCTGGTCCTATGGGGGTCACATGGGAGATGAAATTAATTTGAATAAAGTGCAGAAAGTGCGAGAGTAAACGCATTCTCTGACACGTAGAATTCTTGTTTCAATCAAGACGGTAGATAAGAATGTACAGTTTTTATAAGACATTTCTCTCTTTAAAATTAAATGATATTGACTTCTTAGATTAGTTCCATCAGCTTTAATTTTGGCTGATGGCAGCAAAAATATGGAAGATATCATGTCTGATGTGATTTTGTTTATTTATTCATTTTGGAGGCATGGCTGTGCCATATAAGATTCTTAGAGGGTAAAATGTTTAACCATAATAACAAAGGGCAACTAAAAAAATAAAAAAGTGAATTCAAAATATTTGCACTTTGAGCACTCTTATTTTAAATTCCTTCTTCCATAAACACTTCACACTCTATTTGACTATTTTGAAAGTGTTATGATGCAGAAAAAGACAAAAGAATGCCCGGGAATAGAGAGCCCGGAATAACAATGCCCGCACACTCCACTTCCAGTCTCCATGGTGAATGCGACAAGTTAGCTACTGGAGCTTAGACATCGATCAAGCTGTCAACATGTCAATCCATGCATGCGTCAAGATCTGTGATCTGTCGCACAAGCTATAGCGCTACCGCTGGGACATCATCAGACTACCTGAGGTCAGGTGGCTAGGCTTTGGAGAAACATCAACAGACAAAGATCACAAGAAATAGTTTAGAGGGGACGATAAAAAAAAAGGTCCGGGGGTTTGCTTTAATTGTTTGGAAGGAGGTGGTCAAAAGCGTCATTAGTAGCACCCCAGTCTCTAGAAGGCTCATCTCCATCCGTATCTCAGCGAGACTACACAACATCACCATCATCCAGGTCTACACACCCACATCAGAATAGGAGGACAACTAGGAGATGAACAATTTTATGAAGAGTCAGAGCGCATCATAGCCAAGGTCACGAAGAAAGACAGCCTCATTGGCCAAAGCGCCAAGGTTGGACAAGACACCTACCACGACTGGTAAGAGACAGTAGGTAGATTAGTCACAGAAGAGGTCAATGGCAGAGGGATGAGAATTTCTTAGTTTGCCAGAAGCCACCAACTCACCCTGGCCAACACGCTGCACAAACACAAACCATCCATAGATGTCTGGATGGATGAATGTGTGACAATACATGTATTTTATTCAGTTTTCATTGATTTTCTCCAAACTTTTATTTTCATAAAATGTCATTAATCTAGAAGGGGGTGGGG
>VMBQ01006764.1:8002-37279 GCA_007657795.1 Dreissena rostriformis | reverse complement strand
TATATATATATATATATATATATATATATATATATATATATATATATATATATATATAAGCATGAAAATACGATCAGTTATGCAAGTCCTTTCTCGGTTGATTTATATTTTAATGAAATTTGTTTCATGTTTCATTTGTTTATCTGTATTTGAAAAGAATTGTAAAGAAATTACCATTTGAAAATAATGCGAAACCTTTTGTTTACAGCATTTGTGTATTTTAACTAACGTTCAATATACAATTAATGCCAATGTCATACCAGTCCATTTATAATTACAAATGTAGTTGCACCAACAATAAAATACGAGAGTACTTACACTATTTTTGACGTAGTCTGTTGGTGAATATTGAAGGGACATTTTCACGTTTTTGGTAAATTGACAAAATTAATAATCCGCCTTATGTTGGCATTACCATAGATACGCGAATAGCATATAACTGTTTGACATTTCGAAAGAGGACTTGACATGTCCATTTACATTAGCGTATTTTAAACAAAAACATTCTATTGAAAACATTCTCGCATCATTAAATGATATTGTCAGTTATTCGAGACTATGATTTTTAAACAGAAAAACGATGAAGCCAATTAAAGTCGTTCAGGATAATATGATCTTTACTACGACTTTGTATCAAGCTAATGCAAATTTAATGGAAGAGTGAATGTGATTGAAGAAACGCTAATTTTTTAAAAAGCCTTGACAATAGTAATAATTCACGGATATATACAAATGTCTTGGCAAATCATTTTTGCCAATATTTTTAGGTATTTTTTAGGTTTCGATTAAATATTTGTCTCACAAGCGATTCTTCAACATCGTACACAATGTTTGGTCGTGCTTACAATACATTAGAAGAACAACAATGCTTAATCAATAATTAAGCCAGATCAGCTGTGACATCGAAATATAATTGAAAAACGCACATCACTTTGCATTTTTAAGAAAAGTATGCGTGAGATTACGCATTTGTGAATAGCCAATGTTCTCCAGTTCCTGATAACTGGTGCCAGAATGACGTCGAAAACATTTTAACATAATGCTACATTCCTTAAAGGGACTTGTTCACGTTTTGGTAAATTGACAAAATTGAACAAAAAAAAGTTTCAGATCTGCAAATGTTCGTTGTAATTATGATATTTGCGAGGAACAGGTAATGCTGAAAATTTACCATGCTCTAAAATATCCATTATATGCATCTTTTGTCGATTTTAAAACCCGAAAATTATATAGCGTTACAAATACGAAACGATAATAATTTGGAGAGTTCTGTTGTTATCGTTATATTTTGTGACATCTCGAATTGCTAGCCTTTTAATCCAAAAGTCAGTGGTTCGAGTCCCGGAGTGGATTACTTTTTTTCTTTCTTTACTTTTTCTTCTTGTTTTATACTGGAGCTATTTAGTTCCGATGTTTAAACTTATCGGTTTTAAGCAACAAATGACAAAATTCGAGACATGCCAAAATTTGTTAATAAGTCCTTATAAGTCCGAACCTCACGATTATCAATGCAGATGCATACAAAAAGACCAGACATGATTTGTGCATTTTTCTTCTTGACGTTAAGATTTGTCAAAGACAAAACTTTTAAACAAAAAGAAACACTGTGGATACGTGAAACCAAAAAAAGTAGTTTCCGTTACATTTTGATTGAATTCTGTGTCGTATTTGCTGAGCATCAATGAGAACAAAAGACAACTGATTAAAGAACACCGCTTATAAGTAAAGGTTACAATAATACACTTCACGATAGTCGTTGTATACCAAACCAAACCAAAATGTATATATACTCCCTACATGTTAGCATTGTAGTTACAACATACATGAATGTGAATCTTTAAATCTATACAACCACAGTGTATGTATAGTACGTGTATTATATAATCTTCTAAAGATGATTTTCTTCTAATGTGCCTTGTATTGTGACAAAGGTAAAATATTTTGTACGATGTTGAAAAATCGCTAGTGAGACAATTTTTTTATCAAAACCATTACCTTAAACAATTGGCAAATTGATCTCACAAGACATTTTTAAATGTCCGTGACATATAACTTTTATGAAGGCTTTCTTAAGAATAAGAGATTATCAATTAGATTAGTCTGCCATTAAATTTTCATTATTTTGATACAAAGTTGCAGTAAAGATCATATTATCCAACGACGTATATTGGTTTCATGGTTTTTGTTTGTTTGCAAATCGTTCATAAGGTCGGTTAACTGACAATATAATTTAATGATGCGATGTTTTCAATAGAAAGTTTATAGTTAAAAATACAATAATTGTAAATTGACTTTTCAAGACGATATTGAAATGTCAAACAGCTATACTCTGTCCGCGTATCCAAGGTTACGTAATTGTACACATTAAGCGGATTATCATTTGCTACTTCAATATTTACCACCAATATCGTATCAAGTTTAATGGTTCATGAAAATGTGTTGTTCTTGCTTCATCTAGTGACCAAGCTAAGGCAACATCGTACAGCACGTGACTCGCCATAGAGATCGGTGAAACAGTTTGGTTGACTACAGAATAAACATGTTATATATTTAAAATATGGAAACGGACCACCATTAAATATGTAAATTTAAGTGCTGCAAGTAACTCTATCATACAAATACACAGCAGTCTATAGAAGGTATACTTTCAACAATGGACCAAAAATATGTTTTGATCAGAAGCGGAAATACTTTCACTGTAACCATTGATCGTTTTTCACACCATTACACAATACGTATACAAAGAATTATCATTGAACAGCGGGTTTTTGGCTTCGTTTGCTTGTGTGATCTTTACTTAGTACTTATACGTTCATAAATATAAAAAATCCGTAACTGACGTTTCGTTACCGGTGAAACGATGCTTTGGATGGTGTTTTATTCAGTCAACCTCATTTGCAAAACAAATGAACCATTTTGAAAATTATCAAAAGAATGTGTGAGACGAAGATGGCCATGAGATTAGATGGCTTAACCTAAAAAGGCATTTGTACTGCTTGTTGATGGAAATAATTAGTGTGCGTATTTGGCATTTGCGTTCAAAGCGATCATTGAAGTTGCTAACGAAGCTAATATTATTATAAGCACTGTTACTGAATGTTATATCGATTAAATGTTCTCCAGAACGACACCTATTTATATTAATATTAACTAGTATCAAGCTTAATGATCACAGCATCAGTACCAAACGACATGAAAGCCTGTTTCAATGATGCTTGTTGGGTGATATTTGCTACAAAATGATTCAATTACTCGGCATATTTAGTTTTTAATAGGATTCTTTTACATTCTTATACAGCTGAACTGGCATTAATATTGATGCCAGAAGTTTTCCAAGATGTTATTTGACCATTTTCTCAATTTAAATGGTTCTTAAATTCAAGTTTACCATCATTGTATTTAATTATGTTGATTCTTTGTTAATGCACCCGAAGGTGAGCATGTAGTGATCGCAGTGTCCGTCTGTCTGTCTGTCCGTCAGTCTGTCCGTCTGAAATTCCGACACTTTGCGTTTATGTTTCGAAAAATGTGGAAAAACACTTTGCGTTAAGGTTTGGAAAAAGGGGGCATATGTCATCAAGTTAAAGGTCACTGTAAATTTAAATAGAGCAATTGTTTCTGCTGAAAAACGTATGGTTGGATGAAGATATTGCGCTGACATTGTGTGTGTATGTTGCTAACCATCATACCTAACTTTATATTTATACAATTATATTAATTAACATAAATTAATATGTTAGAAGTTGAAGACCTGGTTTTATGTCATTTCCATGTTTCTTGTTGTCTCCATTATTTTCTGTGCCAGACATTTCTACAACAAATTTAAACATCACTCATATTTCACCCTGCCCTTTTCTAAACTGACGTTTTTTTGTAGCAACTTTGCACTCTTGTTTTATTATCCATTAATACATGTTAACCATATTGTTAAACATGTTGTTGATTATATTCAAAGGATGTTATGGCTATTGCGCTGTTTCCATTTTGCCACAAACAAAAGAATGGAATTTAATTGATTAAATTATTTTGACTAGTCATTAATTTTACAGGTATTTGGCATAATGTGTTTGTCCTGATATCGCTGGTTAGACTCCAATTAACAGCCAACTTATAAAAAAAAAATGGAATTTGATGTATTATACTAGTCCTTAATTTCACAGGTGCTTTACACAGTTTGTTTGTCGTCGTATCTATAATAAAAGAAAAGCTATCTAACCAAAATAATAACAGGTGTATAAAAAATAACTGCATGAAAAATCAACCAAAGAAGACATGTATTGGTTGTCCACAAATATTTCCCATCTTTGATTAAACACCGTGTATTTGATGAAAATCGAAATGGTTTATTCACCAACTGACATAAGCCCTTTAAATTGTAGTTACACTAAGAAAGGTGATTGACAAGTTTGAATCTTTTTTCTGATATATTACGTTTCGCAAAACGACCGTTTTGTTGGCTGACCTGCCCACATGTACTATACACAATCAATGAGTATGTGCGTATGTGTTGATAGATAAAATATTATATCAAAACAAGGGCAAATAATACAAAAATGTGTCAAGGCGAGTTGTCTTCTTCGTGAGCTTAACATGTCGCTGCCACAGGTAATAACCAAAACATCGCACGTGCTTACCGGTAGACGGTCTTGATTGCATTAGAGGATATATGCCCTCCCCCCTCCCTCCCCCGAAATCCACATCCAGACAAGCTTCACATGTGGCTCTTACGTTAATCAGGACAATATTACTCTGCATCTATTTGTGCTTATACAGTTTTATTGCGTTGTAGAAGTAATGCGTCCCTATCAATTTGATGTGCTTATTTGGTTTTCATGCATTTAATAATTGTGGTACCTTATTCATCTGCGGTTATGCAATATTTGCAAGTTCTTCAATGCTTTCAAATGTGATGGAAAACTTATGAACCCATATTTATCTGCGAGCAGAAAAAAATCACAGGTGCTTATATGGTTAAAACCCCATTACTACTCAAAATCAACGAACATTTCGTTCAATATTTCGCAAAATAAAGTTTGTAGATACAAAATGCTCGTGTTTTTTTTGTGGCATAATAAATTCCATTTTACGATATCTATTCATACGACACATGAATACGAGCATGGTGCCATTTTAGTGTTCGTGTGTCGTATGAATAGATATATTTTCGGGAAATTAAAATGGAATTTATTGTGTAACACAAAAATAAAAACGAGCATTTTGTATCTACAAAAATCTATGTTACCAGACCACATCGGGCGTTGAAATTTCGGCAATTGCTAAAAGGAACAATGATTTTTAATTGTTTAACTTTATTTTGCAAAATATTGTAAGAAATGTTCGTTGATTTTGAGTACAAATGGGACTTTTAGTTCAGGTTTTAAATGCAATGGGCTCCTATTAATGTGCGCAGAGGGATATTTCACATGTGCTAATAATGTTTATTGTATTGTACCCGTATTGGACCCCCAATTAATATGCGTCGAGTCAACCTTTAGAGGATACTTATATGGTCTTTCTTGCACTAAATAAATAATGAAAACATATGCATCTGCGTCCATTAATCTTTGCAGGTTCTTGGTTCTTAAATGAACTTATGTTCCGCTTATAATAAGCTTCTTGACTACAATAACATTGGTTTATAATGTATAACAAGCAATATAGACGTACTAAGCGCCCCATTATCTCCTTTCAGGCCGCCTACGGGTGCTTGGTGATTGCATTAAGGAAGTATTGAGCCCTTATTTATCCGCCTCCAGTCAACCTTAGCAGGCTGCTGGTACAGTTGTATTCAAGTAATGAACCCTTATCAATATGCGCCCACATAACATTTCTAGTGTCTATTTTCCTAGTCGCATTTAAACTTTATAAAGTTTTTTTTTTAAGTTTTAGAATGCATTTAAAGGAACATATATAAGAACAAATAGAATGTTATCGTGTTTACTTTTAATCGTATTGCAGAGAACAATAATACTAAAACTAATAGAAATACTAATACCAATACTAATAATACTAATAAGAAAAAAATGATAATGATGATAATGACGATGATAATGATGATGATAATGATGATTATGATGATGATGATGATGGTGGTGGTGGTGGTGGTGATGATGGTGATAATGATGGTGGTGGAGGTGGTGATGATAATGATGATGATGATAATACAAATAATAATGCAATCAAGCATCCTTTCGGTGTTGACGGGATGAAGATTTATATTCTCATTTTTCCTATAATGCGATTTAAACCATAAGGCTAAAAAATAATGAATTGTATCTGAAGTTTTTAAGGACCTTTTCAAATTGGATCATTAGGTCTATTAAAACATACATTTGTATGTGCTTAAAACTAAAAATTGGATGTATTGTAACTGTTCGGAGATGTATCAGTATTTCGAATCGCTGCCATATTGACAAAACAACTGATACGTATCAATCTATTACCACTTGCCAGTGTTTACTGAAGAGTACACATGTGTCGGGTATACATTTTATCAGTTTTCGTTGTTTTTGTTTTTACTATAATTGTTGTACATGTTTCAATGTGTCTATGGTAATTGGTAGTCTCGATGTTCGGCAATAGTGCAGTCGTACTCGTGAACTCATATGTGTCGCGTTCTGAGAAAACTGGGCAAAATGCTTGTGCGTAAAGTGTCATTCCAGATTAGCCTGTGCAGTCCGCACAGGCTAATCAGGGACGACACTTTCCGCCTAAACTGGATTTTCGCTAAGAAGAGACATCATTTAAACCAAAAATTCCATAAAAGCGGAAATTGTCGTCCCTGATTAGCCTGTGCGGACTGCACAGGCTAATCTGGGATGACAATTTACGCACAAGTATTTTGCCGAGTTTTCTGAATCAGTAGAATGTCTAAGAGGAGGTTGCTTCAATGAACATGACCCAATAACAGATAGTGAATGTATGTGTATTAAAGACTAGTTGCCAATAAGATTATTTCCAAGTAAAGATACCACTCTAGCATTAAAAGTGACAGATCAACACAAAATCACACCTTAGATGTTTAAGAAAAAGTCAAGTTGATTTAAACTCTGAACCAAGACATGTGTCCATAGGACAAGAATGCCCCCACACTCCACTTTTGTCTCAAAATCCAATGTTGTAAAATAAAATATAATGCTTTACAGTTTTGACATGTTATTTCATTTATTTTTAACATTTATAAAAATAATATACACTTTTCTATTATATTGAAACACTTAAGAACACACTCAAGATTTTGACAACATAGTACAGTTTAGTAGTATAAAATGCATCGAACAATTTTTGTTCATTTGTTTTAAATGGCTGTTGAGCCGGTCATCTAGCGTATGCAAACATGACGATTCATTTAAGACAATATTTATTTTACGTTTTACATTTGCGAACACCGAATCCTTAATTACCGTTTTATACTTAATTAAAAATTATATTGACTCCTGTGCTTTTAATGTTTTGATGACCACCACATATAATTATTATAGTGCGCTAAATTCAATTTGTCACTGACGTCACAATAAACCTGTTTTAAATTTATTTAAAGCAAACTTTAAGAATCTATCATTATGCCCATTATTGTGCTGGTATTGTACCTGTTTTTAATCAAACATTATCTCGCAATGACACGTGTTCCTCCACTATGTCTGCTCTTTCTGAGAGAAAAAGGAAAACTTTAAGAATCTATCATTATGCCCATTATTGTGCTGGTATTGTACCTGTATTTAATAAACCATTATCGTGCAATGACACGTGTTCCTCCACTATGTCTGCTGTTTATGAGCAAAAAGGCAAGTCCGTTCTGAATCGTAGATTGGCTTGTAAAATAATGGTTTAGATCCACAACATACCCTAAATTATTTTGTCAAATTACTATCTCATAATGCCTTAAGACATCTTGGTGACGTTTCCGTGAATTCTTATAAAATCGGATTAATCCGTTAATATACGTTCATTATCTTGATAAAGAGAAGCAGTAAAGAGCAAATTATCCAGAACAAGTAATGTAGGGTTAAACAAATTTCTTTGCGAAATCACGGATAACGTACATTATTGGTTAATGGGGCAATAATTATTTAAATGAATATATCACATTCAACAGCCGCACATTAGTTAAAGGTCAAATGTAATTAAAAGACCGATATACCGGTAGCTGGAAACGCTTTAAGTTACGACGTTTGTACCGATCGACCCCTAGTAAATGACTAGATTTAAGTCACATACACTTTAAATGAAACAGTGAAATATTTGGAAGATTGAGAAACGTAAGTGAAACAGCTATGAAGTATTTTATTCAATCAACAAGAAGGAACGGTTTGCCAGATTTTGACTCGCGCCGCCCTCAGACGTTTGCGTCCAGAAACAAGTCTTCTACTACAAGGCCACGTGGGTCGTTGGAACCGCGTCATCTATGTCAAATCCAATTCGTTCTCAGAGCATGTTCGATGTAATAAGGACCGAAGATAGCCGAGGTTATCAGTTCGACCTACAATAATGCTTTATTTATTGTAGTCTACATATTTAAACCAGGCAAAATGTGGTTATCACTGTTTAGTTTTTACTCTGCTTGAGTTTATCATAAACGTTATCGATTTCCCCACAACCTCTAGGCTTATCGAAACTAAAACGTAGCTTATACATTTAAATATATTATGTATTTCATCAATGCTGTGTTTTAGCGATTGCATTTACATGTGATGCAAAACGTTTGTTTCTTAATTTTTCGTGGTTATTTGTTCAGAAAAATTGGTATATATATACTACATTCGCATTAACATGTCACCCATCCAAGCAGAAGTGGTAATTTGAAAAACGTAGGAAAACTAAACATGATTAGTTTGTTTGTCTTATTTGTGAAAGGCATTATTGTCTGTAAGAAATCCGTAATGACAGCATATTGGCATCATCTGTTATTGGATCACATGCTTTAGTAATCACCAACTGTCTGTTTCCCGTATTAATCGTCATATATTGAAGTCTTTATGGTAAATTATTCTTTAGGGCACAACACATTGAAGTTTTTGGGACGGAAGTTGGCCCCCAGAAATAAGAGCGATCGAGCTTAATAAAAATAAAAAAATATTTTTATTCCATTTTTGATTTAAAAGAGGCAGCATCAAGTGGAGACTAAAACTATGTTAACCATATTTATTGAACATTTCTGCAAAATGTATTCACAGTTGTATATTTTGCCAATACTAGTAGTTTCCTCTTAGTACAATCTGATCCAGTTTATCCTTGCCTTTTGTTAGTGATTGTTGAGAAAAACTATTGAATTGTGTTAATCTTTATTAGTGTTCTCCCTAATCTATTATAAAATGTGTCGTGTTCTGAGAAAACTGGGCATAATGCATGTGCGTAAAGTGTCATCCCAGATTAGCCTGTGCAGTCCGCACAGGCTTATCAGGGACGACACTTTCCGCCTAAAATGGATTTTCGCTAAGAAGAGACATCATTTAAACGAAAAATTCCATAAAAGCGGAAATTGTCGTCCATGATTAGCCTGTGCGGACTTCATAGGCTTGTCTGGGATGACAATTTATGCACAAGCATTATGCCCAGTTTTCTCAGAATACGACACAAATAAGAGATTAGAATAGTTCTTTTACAAGTTCTGTCATTCTGTCAGCTGTTATGAGTATCTGTCTATAACTTAGGCCTTTCTTCAAAACTGTTATCCGATCTACCACAGTTAGTATTTAGAGCCTATTTAATAAACTCATAGTAGTGTTTATGTTCGGTATTAAGTTTTACCTTGCCATATTTTGCCCTTCATTATTTGCCCCAAACAGCTACTTTACTTTGCCTGTTTACACATTGATTGAACCCATTTTGTGTCAGAATCAGCTGCCACTTAGCACAATTATTGGGTGTTGAGCAAAATGGACCTTGCGGCAGCAAAACAAAACTATTTTTAATTATGAATTTTAGGTGCGGCAAATTCGACGAACATCCGAAAATGTTAGTATTTTAAACTTGAATTGTTAATAAGTTATTTATATTAGCATAAATCTCTATTTAAATTCAAATGTTTCTGTGTAATAAGGACGACTCTAAAGGTGAACAGTACGAAGGGTACGTTAAACATATTAAGGTGGGTTCTTAATTTCTCTAACAGAACTATATTCATGTAGATTTAGTGAATACCATCAAGTCTGTGTTACGATAACAGTCTAATAAAACATCCGTTTTTTTTTAAAGAAAAATTAGACAGAGCCGCTGGTTAGTCTGCAGTAAACAGCTAATTTATTCATAATTGTGAAAAAATACCGTGGATCGTATTATACGATCAACTTTATTTAATGTACATTTCGAAATGAATTCCTATATAATGATTGCATTGTACCGAGCTCTACCCAGTACTTTCGGCTCGCGCCCACATGATGTTATATCTATGCATTAGAACACCATGCGTTGTTTTGTAGCCCATATACACACCTTAATTGACACTTATTTATTAACACAAATTATCAGTATCGTAAAAATGTGATTGATTTAGTCCATGTAAATTAAAGTATTCTTCGCAAGGTGATATTCAAAGTAAAACTTGAATAGTAGCATTTTTTTATATAAGGCGTTTATAAGAACGATTTCATAAACTTTTGAATGAAGTATAACATATCAACATCAACACATTTGCTGAAATATGTTTTCTCTTATACAATGGTACTTTAAAGATTTTTCCAAAAGTTTGTCAAATTACTTTGTTACTCTTCCGTTTTCAATTTGTTTAACAATCAATTAAATCAAAAGCTGTTTTTCGAAAACAAAATGTTGTATAAATGATATGTTATTTCTATATTCTAAGCGACTGCTTTGACTATTTGAAAACAGCTTTATCGTTTTCATTAAAACAAGTCTGAATATCAAAATATACATGTCTGAATTTAAAATTCAGTAATAAAATTCTTTGCAATCTTCGGGAAACTATCAGTCGCATACTAAGATGTTCTTAGTTGTATTATTTTATTTTAAATTCAAACTTCAGGACTTAATACAAATAACATCTCCATATTAAATAGGAGGATCATGTTGTCAATATATAGCAATCTTTGAAAATAGTAGATGACGGTATAAGTTGATATCTACGTGAATGCAATTTAAGTAGTGTTATTAAAATAAAGAAATAAAGTAATAAAATATATACGTTAAACCAATAGTCATGATAAAAACTATTTAAATCAATAAAAATAGATGAACTCTGAAATTGTCTCTAAATGAATTGCCCTATGTTCGTTGCATTGCTACATAAGCGCTGGTAAGTCGAAATATCCTTGTATTTAGTGTATCACTCAAATCACAGTAACATACGAATTCACACATAAACGTGCTTGCGTTCACTTTCCTTCTTCGGCCACGTCTATCAGTTCCGGAAATGAGTCATCCACGTCTTGTACAACGTCGACGCCATTGCCGCGTTTGAGAACAATGTCAAAGTGCGCGATGTCGATGCAGTACTTGCCACTGTCGTCTGCGCACATTTCGTGCGTGGACACAACCAGTTCCGGATGGTCCGAAGAGCACGTTGAGCATGAGTCGTTTGCCCCCAGACTTGAGTCGCCGTCGAAGTACATCTGCGTGATCAAGATATCGTGTTCCGGTGCGACCACCCGGAAGTGAATATGCGCTGGCCGGAACAAACGCCCCGTTGGGTCGGTGGAGTATTTTCCCGGTCGCAGTGTCAGAAAGGCGTAGTTGCCCCTGATTTGAGTGTAGAAATGTCCCCTACACATGTCTTTGAATAAATAGTGTCCGTCCACGTCCGCCTGCCAGACTTCGATGCGAGCTCCGCTCAACGGCCGACATGTTTCGTCCATCACTCTACCCTCCACCAGCAGGTGGCGTTGCTGATGGAACGCTCGGTCGCGCTCACAGATCTGCCGCCGACGAGGTACGTTGGGATAGTAATAAGGACCGAGAATATCGGATGATGTCGGTTTACAACTTCCTGTTTGATACGTACTGACTTCGTTCAAAACACACCAACACACAATGCAATACATTATACTCATTTTTGTTTTCATATCCGAAGTTAAGTAGATAATGTATCTTCAAATCCAAGCAAAGTATAGATGGAATAAATGAAACTCTGTTTTATGTGTTTTTTTATGACGTTCAATTATTTGTCCTTTCTATGAGAGATCTAAAACAAATCTGCAATCGGCTATGTTCTTCTTAGCAACGGTTGAAAAATCCTCTTACAGGAACCATTGCGCGCAAGAAATCCCTTGCTTATTAAGTCGGCTGGAAAATGCAAATAGTGCGCTCCTCGCGGATGAATATATACTGCATCGCTGGCTGATGTCTCCCAATGAAAGGCTAGCTATCAGACAAGGCTCTTCAGATGTTCTCGAATCATGCGTTTCATTGGAACTATGTGGCAGTGCGAACGCATAATTTACAGTTCCGTTCAGTCAGGAATTGCTATTTTGATTTCGCACATTGGATGTGTAGGTGATGACAAGTTCCGAATAACAATATAACAGAAGGCCACTACATAGAATGTAATGTTCTCCTGTTCGCTAATTTTAGCCTGCAAGTTCCCATTTTTATATGGATCCGCAAAGATCAGCGCGAAACAAACAAATACCCCGAACTAGTTGTGAGACACCATTCTTCACAACTTCACAATTATTTGAGCACAAAGAACATAAATGCCTGATAATTCATAGATAAGTGACTAATAAACGTAAAACATTATCGGAATTAGTTGAACATTTATTGGTACAAAACAATGTCATAAAGCAATGGCCAATTGATAAACATCTATAATTACTGCAAATAGTAATAGTATGAAACCTTCGTGATAGAACTATCCACAAAATAACACTCAATACAAAATAAGGAATAACGTTTGTGCTATATATGTAATAGAAGTCGAATACACTATCTGCACAATTCAATTCTAACCGCATTACCGAGTCTGTAATGGTTTTTTAGTCAATTGTGTTTTGAAATTGCCTTATCACCATTGCCGTATATTGAAAGTTTTTGTCAATATTTTTGACTTGTCGAATAGTCTACTTCTTCGAAAATACTTGTTCGACATTGATGTTTAATTATGATTGAGAAATACTTTACAGGATATATATATAGTTATTTTATTTTTTTATTTATTTATGTATAAATAAATGAAATCGAAACCTTGACATTCCATATCTGCATTGCCGTATTTTGAAAGCTTTTGGCAATATTTTGTCGAGTAGTGTACTGTTTTGATTTAACCTGTTCGACATTGATGTTAATTTACGATTTGGAAATACTTTGTAGGCCTTGTCAAATTGTAAAATGGCCTCACAATACCTTTGCCGCAGAAACGGAGATTTACATAATTTTGAATTACTTTGTGTTTGCCATAAGTAACTTACAGTAAAAGGTTCAATGACTAAAGTTTAGTTAAAGTGAGACTGCACGATTTGGTCAAATATTTATGAATTTATATAAAATGTGTAAAAAACTTATTATACAAATATTTCAATATACATTAAAATAAAAGTTAAGAAGAACGTGTGTCGAAAAATGCGAAATAAGCCAGGTATTTAAATCTGAAATCGAAAATGGCTGGAGGTCGAATTCGCCAGCATATTTATCATTCCACTGCATTGATATCTGACTGATATAACGTTGCATGATATATTGTTTTATATCATGTTCAACAGGCAGTTCTTATATCAGTCGATGTGTCATATTACTAAGACTTAATAAATAAGCAATATGTGATTGTAAACATCAGATTCATCAAAACAAACAATTTGATACCATGATGTATTACATTTAATCCACAGAAAGAAACACAAACAGCAAAACATTTTCCGAATATTAAAAATGAATGTGTAAATGCTGATGACGTCATGTTCAACAGGAAGTTGTTAAATCAGTCTATGTTTGGATGTAAGTTATTTTACTCGGAATGATCTATGAAGTCATCATTTTTAGTAAAATAAAATCAGATTCAACAAAACAAACAATTTGATACCAGGATTAATATATTTTATCCTATTCAGGGGGGCATGCATATAAGGGAGCTTACCGCGTTTAAGTGAGGTTAGAGGAGCAAAACTTCAAAGATGGCGTCGTTTTCCTGTTTTTCGTGAAGGAGTAGCGGATATTTTCACCCGGTAAGGCAGTTTATATTTATATTTCTTTTAAATGAACAAGCCCTTTCGGCTCTACGTTGTTTGTGCTCCCCTCGGTTTTTTGTTTCAATGCCGTAGACGTCGGAATAAAAAAGTTATTGAGGCAAAATCGTCGACAAATTTGTTGTTTAATTTCTTGACCTTCGAGATGTTGGATGTTGGAATATCATTTTCTCTCATAATAAACAGTATTTGTGCATGTTTACAGTAAAATATAACATAAATCACGATTATTTTATATCTCGACGCGTTTTTATGTCTATGTATTTATTTAATGCCGAATTATAACGAGTTAACCCCCATTTTTGGAACTAATTTCCTTTTTAGCCCATTTTGGGACATGACTTCCAAATGATAAACAGCTTTTTCCTATGTTAGAAGGTTGTATGCGAAATAACTGTCGTGAATGAATTCCGCATTGGTGCGAGTGTTTTGGAAAACATTTTCACTTGAGGAAATCAATAGTTATCTTTTTTATTATTATTAATTGTTAAATTATTAATTTTTATTTTTATATGTTTCCTCACATACTTAACAGCAACATTTAGTGTGTGTAATATAAGACATTCAACGGAATTATTAACACAGTGTAGTTCTTACCTGTTTATTTTAACATACTTATGATTGAGTATGCCTCAAACGGAATACTATGCTACTATGCTCGGCAAGCCTCGCCGTTATATTATTCTAAGCCTTGCCTGATATATTAAAAAAAGATCAGGCAGTAACCTGTTATTCTCTATACATCATGCATGTACAATGTGAATCTAAATTTAGTTTTAGTGCAGATTCATTCATACGACATAACGACACATTTTTGTTTCCTTACAAATACGAGTAAAAGTGTCGGCATCGGCTTAAATCAGCGCTAACATGTCTTTGCTGCATTTTATGAAATTCGTCTTCAATGTATATTTTTTCTTGCCTATTTTGTGTTATTTGTAACATATTTTTATCAATGTATTACAATTAAAAACATATAAAAATCGTGCATACTTACTTTAAAATGTGCTTTTGCAAATAGTTTGTCCTAATTTGCTTATAGTCAGATGTTCAAATGTTAAAATGCGAATGACTATAGTTAAGTTAAATATGTTTTGGAAAATAGGCTGTCCGAATTTACTTGTAGTGAAATATTAACATCTGTTTTACGATACCTTTTCTGTTTAACCGTGTTGTCAAGTGTGTTTGTCCTTATTGCTTTGTAGTTATTTTTATGTACAATTTATCTGTTGACGAAATGATAAGTCAAATGTTTCGAATGTACCTTGTCGGCATTGCCGTATATTCTTTGGAATTAATTTGTCTGTATCAAAGAGTAGTCAAATGTGTGTTAATAGATAAGTCAAATGTGTTTTTGGAAAATCTGTTGATCTTATTGCGTGTAGTGTGATGAGTTTCGGAAATAAAATGTCGATGTTTTTGTAGAGACAAACAAAATTTGAAAAAAAAAACAATGGCGTCCATTGTATTTAGTCAAATTATTTTTTAAAATATCAAAACTATTTATGTTAAGTGACATGTATTAAGTTTGTTGGTATTAAAAAAACAACTAGTAATATTGTGTCTTAAATTTACTATAATTAACAATTTAAGGCCTATCATAGTACAAGACTGAACGCCATAAAACCGTCCGCAAACATGATTTCTCATGCACAAACTCCCAAGTGGCCACTGTGACCTTTAACTGTAGGCGACAGACATGGTTTGTGCACGTGCAACTTTGTCTTGTTATGAGGACCATTTGTCACAATTAATTTCAAAATCACATCATGCACAAAGTTATGGGCTGGACACAAAACAAATACTTACATTATGCATATGGAATAATCAAAAAGTTAAATTAAATGTCAACTGTGACATTGACTCGTGCAACATAGTTGTTGAACACCACCCGTTGTAGTGATATCATTATCAGTTGTACAAATTTATTTTGAAATCACAATAGCAAAGTTACGGGCGGGAAATGAACAAAGTAGTTCACTGCAACATATAAGGCTTATGAAAAAAACATTAAGTGTCCTCTACGTCATTAATCTTGAAGGAAGCGACAAAGTTATAAGACAGAGAAAAAATGTGCCACACAAACTAACAGACGCAACAACATCATCATGGAGGGCAGCAAACACAATAAAGTACAACTCCGCTTTGTATGTGTTTTTTTTTATAGATGCAAGCTGTTTGACATCATCTATATCGGTCTTCAAGGTCCTTCCTCAAAAGTGTCTTTCTTACAAATGGACTTTTCGATGTATTCTTGCGAAAAATTGTCGAACCCTAACACAATGCTGTCAGTTATCAACTAATCAGAGATTTTGTATAGACAAGGATTCAATCTGATTATAGTCGTGGTGGAATATTTATCCTTTACAGCAATTATGTTTCAAGCTAATGAACGTGAAATTGCAGATTGATTAGACTGACGACAGATGACATAAACTTTTGTAAACCTTTCATGATAATAACTGTTCAATGAAATGTGACAAATGAGTTGATAAGTCGTGGAAGCTTTTGTTCATGAAGTGTTAGAAAATGACCCTTGCTCTTTCTCTCCTCATTTATACCACTGACAATGAGCCAATTAACTGCTGGGTTTCAGCTTTAGTTGATTCTTGGGCTTTTCGCTCCGACAATGAAATGCGTTTTATTGTCACAAGCTATGAATCATCAGCGACTTGCTGCACCATGCATTTGATCAAGCTTATATGTAGTTCATATACAACTGATAATAACAAATTGATTGAAATTTACATGATATTTACTATTTCTTAAAACGCATGGTTCATTATGGAATCAGATGAATTGACATAAATTGATATATTATACATTATTTTCAAACGTTTAAAAAAGTTTCTGATATTTTTTTTAATTATTAGATTGTGTTGTCACAGAAACCTTTTAGTCTTATCAACATCATTTTAAACTTCAGAAACCCCCTAATAAAAATCTTATCGAGTTTCGTACGGTAATCATTCATTAAGTTATAGGAAAGTAGTTTTGCTTTAAAGAAAACAACGCTGTCCAAGAACAGCTATATCTCCAGCTTTGGTATTGTTTACCTTGATCTCAAAGTGGAATGACTCATGCCATCTGCACATTGACTCAATGTAAACAAGAGCTTGTCACAGTAGTGCCAAATCCCCACCGAAATGTGTTTGCTTGTATGAGAACATTTGTTTTAGAGAGTAGAATAATATTTGAAAAACATGGCACCTGTGTCATCTATTTATATTTCAAGGATCAATTAGTTAAATAGTGTTGGAGTAATGCTGTAGAGAATAAAATATATGGAAATGAAATAAAGGGAGGTAATTAAAAAAGAAGACAAGTAACTGTTCTTGATCACTGTATTTTTCCTTAAACTCATCTATTCATTTTACAGTGAATACTTCAGAGTTCAAATTTAAAAATTATTGTAAAATAAGATAAAGGGAGATATTAAAAATTGAAAAGCTAAACTATTTACAATGAAATTAAATATAATTTCAAAATATAAATAAATAAAAAATAAAAAAGGGGAGATAATTCAAAAACTACGGCCAAAAGAATTATGGTTCATGTTCACTGCACTTCTCCTAGTTGCCATCGGTTCATATTTCTAGTTTCAAGTAAATCCTTTAGTAAATTTAGAGTTATGCTGCGGACAAAAATTTACTTTGAAATTAAATAAAGGTAGATAATTCAAAAACTAAGGTAGATAGATTTATGGTTCTTAGTCACTACAGTTCTCCCACTTGCCATCTGTTTATATTTCAAGTTTCAAGTAAATCCCTCCAGTAGATACTTTAGAGTTATGCTCCTGACAAAAATTTACTTTGAAATTAAATATAGGGAGATAATTAAAAAACTTAGGTAGATAGAGTTATGATTCTTAGTCACTGCACTTCTCCTACTTTTCATCTGTTTATATTTCAAGTTTCAAGTAAATCCCTTGAGTAGATTTGGAGTTATGCTCCGGACAAAAATTTACTTTGAAATTATATAAAGTGAGATAATTAAAAAAACTAAGGTAGATAGAGTTATGGTTCTTGGTCTGCACTTCTCCTAGTTGCCATCTGTTTATATTCTAAGTTTAAAGTAAATCCATTGAATATATTTGGAGTTATGCTCTGGACAAAGTTTTGGACGGAAGGACAGACGGACGGACGGACGCACAGACGGACAGAGAGTATAACTATATCCCCTCCGGAAAATTTTGGTGTGAAAATCCTTTAAAGGACACAAAAGATATGGAACTGAAATGAAAAAAATACACTGTAAACCATTTAACCTTGTAAGTATGACCTTGACCTTGCACGGTCTGAATAAGTAACACATTAAAAGGTTATAGGAGTAATGGAGAAGACAAGTAAAGGTTGTATACAGAAGGGCGTAGGCCATTTAACACCCACGTCTTGCATCGTGGTTGGGTATTAATAATGGAGGCTGCACAGAGAAGCTGGTTGATTTAAGCCCCTATAACGCTCAAAATCAACAAATACTTCGTAAAATAAAGTTGCTCCTTATAGCAAAAGCCAAAATTTCAACGCTATATGTGCTCTGGTTACATAGATTTTACAAGATACAAAATGCTTTATTTTTTTTTGTGGTACAATGTATTCAACATGTGTTTATGTACCAATTTACTGTTCGTGTGTTGTATGATTATGAATAGATATTGTTGCGGTTCATGGATCAATTTAGTGTGTGTTTTTTATGAATAGATATCATTGCGGGAAATTAAAATGGAATGAATTGTACCACAAAAAAAACAAAAAACATTTTATATCTTGTTAAATCTTTCTTACCAGACCACATCTAGCATTGAAATTTTGGATATTGCTATAAGGAACACTAATTGTTTATGTGTTAACTTTATTTTACCAAATATTCGTTGATTTTGAGCTTTATAGGGGCTTTAAACACCACAACAAGGGATATAGAGCATCTTGAGTGTGCCCGATGTTCAATGAAGCTAGTAAAGCTATAAGAAATAAAAGATGTTTGTAAAAAGTGTACCGGTATACCCCTTCCCACAACTAAACATTGCCCTCCCCCTGCAGTTAGAAATCTGCAAGAAATTCAATCAATTTATGGGCAATAAAACTGGCTAGAACAGTTCTTTTTAATGAATGCATCTACTCCATTTAAAATCATTGTGTTCGTATATCAACAAATAAGGGTATACAGTGCAAAATGTTAAGATGATTTTTATCACATTCAGAGTGTTCTTAAGTGATGTTTTTCATAGGTATTACAGTACTAACCATGACTATTGTGCCTATGATTATTTTCATGTCACAAGCCCTTTGACCTTTAAACTCAAAACCAAGAGGGGTCTTCCTTTCCTCACAAGTAGCTAGCCTATCAATTTTGATGATGGTAAGTGTGAGTGTTTTGAAGATATCGTGCGGAAACAAAATGGTCACAGACTAACCATTTGACCAACGGATTGGTACAAAGCAATATACGACCACATCTTTGAAGGGTGGAGGCATCATGCTACAAAACAACTCAATACTATAAGCTACCCCTGGGGAACAAACTCAAATGCAACTGTATTCAACACAATGGGAAATAAAAAACGACCAACACATAGTTCTCCTATATTTAAAATTTATTACAATACCGATTATTGTGTGCTGATGAACAAAGCTTGAAAATACAAATAAATAATTTAGTTCTAAATTTGTTATTAAGTCCAACACTTTAAAAGTACATGAAAGCTTGTAACAGCAATTATAACATAGACAGCAACACTGCTCCATTCACTGCACTATATTCTGCTGTGTAGCACTAGACAAGAGGGAGGAGCCTAGAAATGGTGGTCGTCCTGGTAACTACTCCTGGGCACCCCACTGTGGAACCTGCAACAGAAGTCAATATTTGTTGAATGCCTTTGATGTATGAAAAGGTTCCTTTCATGCCAGGAAAGATCTAGAGTGAAATGGCAAGGATTGAAGGTGCTGTGCCTTGCTTCTTTTAAGCCCCCCCCCCTCCGTTAAAATTGGTTTATATTGTTGTATTTTTTTAAATATTAAATGGTAAAAGATAGACAGTGATCTTAAGACTTGATAACAAGTATTGGACTGAGAAATTCCCTAGATTTATCAAATGATTACATAATGTCACTAACAAAACAGAACAGAACAGAACACATGGTTTATTTCACACAAGTATACAAAATATACAATAAGGGCAATATAACAACGCAAGAATATTTAGTAAAGTATAAAATTCCGGTAATATTAACAGTAGAGATTTTCTATTTCTATTTTCTTATTTATATTTTCACAAGAATGGTGCCACTTTCTGTCCTGAGCAGCACCCTGTACCTTTTGTGATCCTAAAATGTGTCGTGTTCTGAGAAAACTGGGCATAATGCATGTGCGTAAAGTCCGCACAGGCTAATCAGGGACGACACTTTCCGCCTAAATTGGATTTTTGCTAAGAAGAGACATCATTTAATTGAAAAATGTCATAAAAGCGGAAAGTGTCGTCCCTGATTAGCCTGTGCGGACTGCACAGGCTAATCTGTGACAACACTTTACGCACATGCATTATGCCCAGTTTTCTCAGAACACGACTCAAATTTGTTCCTTCTTTTATGTCTACCATTAAATGTAATTAATAGTATAATAACTGTACTATACATTTCAGGACCTACATAACATTACAGACCAGCTGCAAACAATACATGTATAAAGTTGCAAAGTCAAAATATTCCAAAAAACAGGATGATGATCAAACAAGAACCTAATCTAAAAGAATATTTTATTGATTTCAAAACACATTCTTGGCAATCATCATTATAATGACATTAAGTTAATAGAGAGGAACACAACTGGTGGCACAGACCAAACAAATAAAACAGTCAGGTCATTCTAAGTTGTTGCACTCTGAATGTAATAAAGGACTACTGTATCATCTAACATACATGCACTTTATGTAGGCATGTCAGAGGAAAATATTTTTTAAAGTCACTTTCCTACTTAAGTCTCTATAAACCTTGGGTGTGGGCAGTTTTGACCAAGGGGCATAATTTGAACAGGTTTTGTATACCACCAGCATATGGTTCTTCATACTAAATTGTAAAGCAGTTAAACCTCTCTTAGGGCCCCATGACCTATTAAACAAAATTAAAAATCATAGAGTACCATTTAAGGAACATTCCTGTAAAGTTACGGCAAAATCTGCCCAAGGTTCAGGAGATATCGTTCGATGAAAAAGTTCACAGAATATATCACGCCACCGACAGATGACCCACATCATGGTATCCAATTACCTTAACAGGTGAGCTTATAATTGGATGTTGTTCTGGCGTTATTAAATGAACATGAGCCCAATTGTAAATTGCCTTAATATTCATTAACAATGCTAATATAAGACCCCTAAGCAAATAATATATTCAATTTGAAAGGAAAACAACTAATATTTTTCATTAATTATTTTCATCAACATTAAATAACTAAAAATCTACAAGCGACTTATTAGGTATACGCAAGCTAATCTAGCGAAAATGTTCAGCCTTAATGGTTATGTTCCGACTTCATGTCGAACATTCTTTTTATATTTTGATGACGGCTCATTTATTATGCAAATGAGCTCAATTTAATCTACCGTTAACCACGCCTCAAGCCTCATTTCACTTTCTGTATAACAATGATAATGACACAGCTGACATTTCAAACAAGACTTTTCTGTAACTCTCTTTTATATGGCGAAACAACATTTTAATGATTCTAATAAAAAATGTGATAGAAGTTACTATAGCAACCATTACCTCGGTAGATTTAGCGTTGAGTTTCTTTTCTATATTCATGGCAAGCACCTGCGAACGGAAGGCCAGGTTTTTGGTCTTCTCTATCACCTGCTGGTATGGCGACACAGCCTGGGTTCCCATGACAACGTGACCCTGTGAACACACATGTAACAAGTTGAGACGCGCTCTGGGAAAACGGGGTTTCATGCATGTGAATAAAGTGTCGTCCCAGATAAGCCTTTGAAGTCTGCACAGGCTAATCAGGGACAACAATTTCCGCTTTTATGTTATTTTTAGTTTGGAATTATCCTCTTTTTAAAAATCCTGTTCAGATGAAAAAGTATTGTCCCTGATTAGCCTGTCAGGAAGACAACAACTTTACAAAAACAATTATTATCAGAAGCTATTGAAATGGACATAAGAATCATTGTTTGTATGTCCCCCAGTCTACATTGGCAACAACTTTTGCAATATTGAAGATAGCAACTTCATACTTGGCATGCATGTGTATCTCATGGAGCTGCACATTTTGAGTGGTGAAAGGTCAAGGTCATCCTTCAAGGTCAAAGGTAAAATATATGGGGAGGGACATAGTGTTTCACAAACACATCTTGTTTTTAATATAAAACTGATTGTCACAAGCTCCCTTTCCTTTTAGTACAGCTGTAAGTTCCAACCACACAAACAGTAATACATCATGCATACTTCTTTCAATCAAAGGAATCATTAACTATGGTCATCAATTATTCTATTTCATCTCTTGAAATAGCCAATGATGTCTTTTACACCATGATCAGTGAAACTCAGTTAATTTCCTGGGTAATTAAACACAGTCTGACCCAGATATGAATATAAATGACAGAAATAACATTCCAAAATTAATTGGGTTAATGTTACCGTTTTAGTTCCAAAACTAATTGGGTTTATGTTACCGTTTTAGTAACACTCTCATTTTCTCCAAAACTTATATTATTACACGAACAAAATAGAAACAATTTAATTAAACCAAATCTTTTGCTTAGGTCATTTCTTGTCAAACAGGCATTTTTTATTGTATGCAACCTGGTAAACTGGTTCGTGACAAGATACCATATCAAGTGTATTACTTCTTATAAGATACAAGCGGGCAATAATGGCACTGGGTCTCTCGCCCTAATTAACAAAAACTACTACTGTTATGGTATTTAAGACCTTGAATGCAGCTCTGTCACAAGAATATGAAATAAAACCGACAAGACAATCCTATCACAAGGACAATTTGATTCAGGTGTAATAGACGGTTACACAACAAAATGTTGCTGTGGAATAATTGAAATCTGCTGAAAAGTTTGTTAAAATTGTCCATTTGATATATAACAAGAGATGTGTTTGTCACAAACACAATGCCCCCTACTGCGCCGCTTTGATTTTTCTTTTTCTTTTTACCTTTGACCTTGAAGGATGACCTTTACCTTGACCTTTCACCACTAAAAATGTGCAGCTCCATGATATATACATGCATGCCAAATAATATGTTGCTATCTTCAATATTGCAAAAGTTATTGCCAATGTTAAAGTTTTCGGACGCACAGACTGACGGACAGTTTAACTGCTATATGCCACCCTACTGAGGGCATAAAAACTTAAACCAGTCTGCAAAACTAACATTTTCGTCGTCATAGCCAATGTGGCTATGAAACTTTCCATATTTCATAGCCCGAGGCAATTTTGTATAGCCAAATTTTTTTCCAGTGATATTTTCATGAACGACGTTAACAGTCCTTATACATGTATTGCAATTAAGGGTTTGAGTTGTAAACAAATCAGTAGTGTTTAGACTTTTATTCCATTGTTGATATTTGGCTTTTTTACAAGAGTTCTGAGAATTCTACACAGTATATTGTTATTTTCAATGTTTTCAAAGTTATCATCTGAGTCCGCATAATAATTGTTAGCATTATGATCCAAGGCCATATCCATTCATTGTCGCATTAACTGCCTTTTCAAATATTTGCTTAATCGAGATCTATGCATAACATAACACTTAAGTTAATATTGCCTAGACCAGAGATGTGTGATACAAATTGTCAGTCATATTAAAACAATTCGAGAATATGAGACAATACAAGCTAGTTAAGTAACTTTTCTACCCTTAATAGGACTAAATGCAACATTCTTTCTGTTCATATTTCCAGCGTTTTGCCAACACAGATACATATCGTCTCCTCCCCGCGAAAATGGCCAATCTCAGTTTTGGCGCGAAAACAGGTTTTTACATTTTCGCAATGGTGAAAACGGCCCGCTTCTCCCGCAAAGAATTCCAAGGTCCTATCCAATCGGCTTACAAAGTTATACCCATGTAAATGTGTGCGAAAATTTCCAAAGTAAATGCGAAAATTTCCAAAGTAAATGCGGCGGATGCAAAAACTATGAGAAAATTGTCTAACTCAACCGCTTTAAGCTTGAGTCAAAGACTTTAAAAAGTCATCATGCAAAGTTAAAGCTTCATTCTGTAATTAAAAAAAAAATATATAAAGTTTTTTCCTTCTCCTGAAAACTTGTAAATATTGAGGTTGGCCATTTTCGCGGGGAGACGACGATATGTTGATTTTGGCATTGCCTTTTTACCAGGGACCAACATTGCCATGTGAGGTTTGCCATGTCAATTGGCCCAAATTTGAAATTCGGAAAATAAGTCCTAAGTGTCCTTTTTATAGTCTTTCTAGTTTCTATTTTTAGTGAATACAATGCGAAATAATATTAAAACAGACCGCATGTTTATACGTCATACTTTTTTTGTTCATAAAGAACGTTGAAAATAAATTATAATCGACCACAAATATTGTATCCGAAAACGACATCCGAAAAAATGTACGTGTTTTGCACATGAAATAAAATGTGCATATCGTTTTACTGCAGAAAATGAAAACCAGTTACCTAGCAAATACGTAATCAATATATAATTTGGTTAAGATATTGCTTTACAATATGCTATTGTACTGCTTTACTTTGCTCATAGATCACTAAACGTATTTCAAGATGACAGACATTCTAGTTCTAGCGGACATTCGCGACGTTTTGTTTACTAAACGACTTTTTTTCAGAAAGTACCGAAGAATTTTCGTCAGTTACAGCTCATGTTCGTGCCATCCGCGAACCAATCAGAAATATATAAATAAAATACCGGGCAAAATCGGTACCGAGCGCAAATTTCCGGCAATTTCGTTCTCAAATGATCTATGAATTTTCGTAAATTTATTATTTGTCGGTTTATTTACAAACTGTCTTCTCGGATTTTTTTCATCACAAATCAGGCAATCGATAGACAATTTTTCCATCGCCAGAGTTGAGATTTCATCGCATTGGCGATCAGGTTATGGGCTAATTTTGCAGACTGCTTAAACTGTCACAAATGTGATTGAACTACCAAGCATATGCCGCTTTATCTGATCACAGCTAGTAGCAAATACATGAGCATGAAGTACAATAGCATTAAGTACAATAGCAGAGATCCAATTAACACATGCCCACAAGCACTACATTGGTAAATTTTGATCCAGGCTTTCTAAGATTCTTGGTTGCACATAGGTGAGCGTGTAACACCTTGTTTGTCTCCAGTAATATTTTAAGAATTTGAGCATGCTCCCTAGGTAAAACTGCTAACTTGTGATGCCTTCTCTGGTAATACTAATATCATATAACAGGACTTACCAATTTTGAGTCAATTTTCGCATCCAGTCTTGCATTTCTGATCAGGTTCACAATCCATCGTTCAGCATCTTCAGAAGTCATGTTCAACTTCTCAGCTAACATACTGAAACAAAAACATACATGTATATATAAATCAATGTATTAAAGAAATGTACCATTAGGAACACAGAAGATTTGTATACACTGGAAGATTTTAGTTTCTTATAAACAAGTTTTAACAAATTGCCTAATAATATCACAGGATATTTTTTTATATATAAACTTAAACCACAGTCTCAGGTAGTGAAGTCTTTTCTTAGAAAAAGAAACTAAGTAATTTCAAATTAAGATATGATTTGTCCATTTTGTAGCATGAGAACAATAAGGTATACTGGTACATACAACTACCAATAAAGATCAAGCAGATACTTATTTTTCACAAATAAAGCAGTATTCTGTCATAAACGACAACACATATATTTTTTCCAAAGCAATTATATTTTTTCCAAAGCAATTTTGGTAATTAATATTGACAAAGAATAGAAAATAAATCATTATCTCGGTCCATTATTAACCTGGTGATAATCATGGACCATGTCAATTCCCATTACGTACTTGATGCTGATGCATTCATGAATTCTGCAGAAAGTCTCGAAGATCAGGAGACGGGCATTCTCAATGAAGTCATCCAGGCAGGCAACCAGGAAGAAGTCATTTACGAGAACCTGAGCAGAACATAAAAACACTTAACAACCAGAGAACATCAGCAGCCCATACAAACACTTGACCCTTTACCACTCAGATACACACTTTGATGCATTTGCAGTCCCTTTGAAAATCAAATTCAATTTGAGACCTTTCTTACTAGATTCAAGGTTTTAAAGGTTTCATTTTCAACTCTAAAGTTCTAAAGAGTAGCAAACAGCATAAAACCCGAACAGTCTGCGAGTCACTCGCAGGCTGTTCTGGTTTTATGCTGTTTGCATTATCCATTTTCACTTCGCTTCTGAGTGAGAAAGGGTTAACAAACAATCACCAGTACTCCACATTATTGTTTATGCAATTAGTTTTTCACTTCCATTTTTTGTTCCACAAATAGTTTTTCAAAACCTGGATTAAGCATCAATTATTATAGTATAACTATGTTGCTCGAATCTTCGATATCGGAGGAAATAAAGAATATATATATTTTTACATTCATATCAAAAGCAATTTAAATCTTAATATTCAAAAACTGTTCATATTTGGTAAATCACTGTTATTAAGATTTATTAAAAAGGTTTGAAAATTGTCTATTTCTGTTAATCATTCATTGCTAGATATTAATTTGAAGGCAACAAACCTTGTAATAGAAATACTGTTAGAGGAAATTAATTCACTAAAACAGGAAATTAATTCATTAAAACAGTATTTTATGTATGTACATTAGATTCAATAAAGCAATATTGTGTCCACAAGAAACTGATCTATAAACACAGTAGCCATTCACCAATATCTGTTTGTGTTCAGGTACACACAAATCACTATAACACTTATAGTATATGACAATGTACCAACAATACCAGATAAACAAAGCCTAAGTGTACCAAACAATTCACAATACCAGAAAACAAAGTGTACTAACCGATTCACATTCTCTAAGTTTCTTCTGGGCTCCATCAAAATCAAAGTGCACGTAGAGGCACTCCACAAACTCTGTGATAGGATCCTTGTATGTGTATGACTCCTGAAATACAATACAAACAGGTTTGAAACTAAAATCTTGGTTATCAGTGCCCATAATCCTTCTTTTTAATACTTCTTGTAGTACAAAAGACATACAAGTTTTCCACCACTAATTGGTTATTATGTCCTTTCTTATTTCCAAACATGTTCTAGATTATCTGAAGCTTTCACTTCAAGTGTACAAGTAAACAAATCACAATGAAGCATTTTTTTAAATGTGATCTGAAACAAACAGGAAGTTTGAAAATGCAATTAAATAAAAAAATATTAATGTTTTTCATTACACCCAATTATTACATATAACTATTATCTTGCTACCTAATGACCCACTTTAAACAACTTCCATTTCAGGATTCAAACAACTACTATTTAGTAATTTACCAATATCATCTAAAGTACAGACATGTTACATTCAGGATTTAACCTGAAGCCTTCAAGTAATAAATAATTTCATTGTTTCTTCTTGTTTTTTGTTGTTTTTTTTACATCAAAATACATGTATCATGCTTTAAAAGGCATAAACTAGACATAAGAGTCATGTTCTGAGAAAACTGGGCAAAATGCTTATGCGTAAAGTGTCATCCCAGATTAGCCTGTGCAGTCCGCACAGGCTAATCCGGGACGACACTTTCCGCTTTTATGGAACTTTTCGTTTAAATGATGTCTCTTCTTAGCAAAAATCCAGTTTAGGCGGAAATTGTCGTCCCTGATTAGCCTGTGCGGACTGCACAGGCTAATCTGGGATGACACTTTACGCACAAGCATTTGCCCAGTTTTCTCAGAACAGGCCACATATGTTTTCCCAGTTAAGCATCAAACTAACGTGGGTCATAAAAAGAAGCATGTTACAAGCACTGTAGCAGCCACAAAAAATTGGTTATTTCCCAAGATGTTTATGGCTTTTTTTTAACAAGAAAATTAATTACAATGAGTAGTTAATGGCCACTGGAAGAATATTTACGATGGCATTCAATGATATTTCCCAATTATCTTTCTCGGCCATCAGTAATTAAATACATTTTTATTGACTCAATTATAGCCTGTCCTATTTCATATAATGATGCCTGTTGGGCATACAATTAGTTAGAAAATATATAGAATCAGACATGAAGATATTTTTCAACAATTTTTCCTCAAACATAGTTTTCTTTAATTAAAGGTTATTGTCATTATATTGCTTTAGGTTCATTGGTTTCTATTTTGGTGCGCTTTAATGCAATTCATGTACTTTCTGATATGAAATTAACAGTAACACATGTACATATCTACAGTTATTTTCAATGGGTGATACACTTGAAATGCCATTTCCACATGGTGGTATGTTTTTTTATAAATTGCATCGTGAAAGGCAAAGTTACAGTCCAGACAAGCTGTAATATGTCTTAATTTTGACCATACACCTCTCTAACTGTGACCTTGACCTTCAATGTAGAAAGACAAGTAATGCACAAGACACGTCTTCCTATGTAAGTTTACATTATTGACATGTAATTCTAACATTCATAAATAAATGGCCAAGACAGGAATTTTTAAACTGTTTTGAAGTGACCAAATTTGAACTTTGACCTTAAAGTTTGACCTTGAACTATGAGGCAGTAAGATGCTTGATACAGGCAGCATGTGGTCTCATGATGGTTAACGGTTATTTTAAAATCTGCTAATATATTAACAAATTAGAAATATTCACACAGACAGCCATAACTCCAAAGTGCTTGGTGGAGTTTGGCTGCTTATTAAACTTGGCCCCAATTTTATTCTAATGAATTGTTTCAGAAAGTTTGGTGATGATGAGATGAAAACTGTTAAGTTTGAGAGTGTAAACAGTATGGAGACTATATGCCTGCTTTAAGTGGCATAGAAATATCTCAACCATCAAGTCTTATTTGATGAGAAATATATTTTACATTTTTACCCAGTGATTCATTTTGCCCAAAATTATTCCTTATGGCAAATAGTAACATTTTTTCCAAAAGTCTTACCAAAATCTCCCCCAGCCCCCCCCCCCCCCCCCCC
>VMBQ01006763.1:23368-38214 GCA_007657795.1 Dreissena rostriformis | reverse complement strand
ACAGGTTTTATAACCTTAGGTGGTATAATACACAGGATAATTAGTGTCATTGGCGTTTATTTCTGTATGATACATCTTTCGATAGCAATTAGAGACCCCTTTCATAAAAACACTGTGGTGTGAATGCCTGATAAAATCAATAATTTGCCGATAAATCGCCGATAAGGTGTCAAAAACAACACTGGTCCACTCGCGTAGCAGAAGCGGGTTGTTAATTGGGGGGGGGGGGTATAAAGGGATTAGCGATGGTAAATTTTAGCCAGACTGAGCTTGAATAACGAATTTTATTGGGAACTTATAGACTTTACATCGGGTTTTTTACGAATGTCGGGACAGAATCGGACCGACTGTTTGGGATTTTCAATCGGTCTTTCATGACCCCAATCGGTCTAGGACCGACAAAACCGAAAAAAATATGATCCCTGATGATCATAGTATGTAATGGATATTGTATATGGACAGTTTTTTGTCAAAGAAGAGGGGGGTATATTGTTTTTGGCCTGTCTGTCTGTCATTCTGTCTGTCCAAAACTTTAACCTAGCTTAAAGTTTTGTCATAACTTTTGCAATATTGAAGATAGCAACTTTATATTTGGCATGCATGTGTATCTCATGGAGCTGCACATTTTGAGTGATTAAAGGTCAAGGTCATCCTTCAAGGTCAAAGGTAAAAACATACAATCCAAGGGAAGTAATAAGCTTTAAAAGGGAGATAATTTCTAAACCTGTCAAATGATATATTGAAATTTTATTTCAAAGCAGCGCAATTAAGGGGGCATTGTGTTTCTGACAAACACATCTCTTGTTTATCTTTGATTTTGTGGTATTTACTTTATAGCCATGCATCATGCATAGTTTAGTGTACAAGGAGTACTACTTTGTTATTTGTTAAATATTTTATGTTAAAGAATAAGTAAACATTAAATGGGTGGGTTAGGTCGGCTGTATGGGGAGGAGGAGGCCGAATATGTCGCAAAATTAGTCAGTAAAAACCAAGATTTGGTCAGGGAAAAGTCAGGGAATTTTATTTCATCAGGTTGGTGGCAACCCTGATCAGGGCCAATAAATATTAAATCCATGGGACAACAATCTTTGGCAAACAAAATGGTGGATACATTTTTTAAGGATAAGTCAATTTTATGGTTATTTTGTTTGGCGTGTTTCAGGCACTATTGGCACAGTCCGCCTCACGGAAAACAGCCAAGAAGAAGAAAAAGAAGGCAGGAAAGGCGGTCCAAGAGCAGGCAGAGGAAGCAGACGACTGATGTTAATCTCTGGTTTCCATAGCAACCATGTCTGGATCGAATAAATCTGAAATGTTATTAAGCTCTCCTTGTTACAGCACTGCTAAAAGTTAGTGACGTGAATGGTTTATTGTTGAAATAATTTTTCTGGAAATCTGAGAGGGCGTGTTCTCATTGGTGAATATTTGAAGGAAGAGCTGATTGGAGACTATCTTGTGCATGGTTTTTGTATTTATTGCGATCAGTTTTTGCGGTAGTGTTCAGTTTACGAAGTGCTATGTTTCTTATTAAAATGTTCATTTTCATCTTATCAAGGGAAAGGTCACTTGCTAATTTATGGGGATATGAAATTGCATTACATAAAATAAACATCAAGCCTATTTTATATACACATGCTGCTATTTTTGTGAAATTCATAGTCTATGCTGTTATGAAACTTGTTGATAATTGCACAGTATAAGTCAACTTCCATCCTGATGCTAAGATATAAGTTCAAAAATAAAATTTTAGAATATTAATGGATTTTATGGGATGAAAAGTAATTGCAGCTGTGGACAAAGTCTAACAGCAATAATTTGAAGATGTTGTAAAGTAATGAATTTTCAAATAAAGCTGATGGAAAAAAAAACATGTTTTCCTTAGGTAAATACACAACGTTAAAAACCAGAGCCATGAATTCATGGGTATTGAGAACAGATGAGCTGTGGTACATCTTGAGGGCAGTGATGTGTTTACAATTTAACATATGCGAGTCCTAGGACTCGCTGGACTAAAAATGTGTGCGTCCCAAACTGAAAGTGCTATGTCCAAAGCATTATAAACTTTCTATCGATGAATTTAGCAACAACAAAAAAACAAATGTGAGAAGCAGTAACCAGGTCTTGAATTTGCTAAAACAATGCTAATGTCAAGAAACTTTTGGATGCTGTTTTTTTTTTTTTATTCAATTTCTTCAATTCATTAAGTATCCTGTCGTTGAGAATCCGTGCAAGATTCGCAGTACAAACTCGTGGATTTATCACCAAAGGCCAGAGAGCTAAATAGTTTCTCCCACTCTTTTAATTATGTCTAGCTTTTTTTTGGACGAATGTCATTGCTGGAGTCTTCACTGGTAACTGAGGTTGTTGATATAGATGTGCTAGAACTTGCATTGCTTTGGGGGAAAAAATCTGTTGGCTCTCGCTGTTGTGTTTCCGCTTAGGACCCACTTTTGCAGATGAATTTTCACTGACTGAACAATTTGTTTTTTCAGATGTAAATATCTACTCCTACACCGCTTACCCCTACACCGTTTAATAACAACAAATTTCATTGGTTGAAATCAATTAATTATCCGATAAGTACAAGTGACTGGTGTAGTATTTGATGGAACTACGTGTTGCTGGGTCAACAACTATGTCACTAGGTCAAAAAAAAAAGAAAAACCTTGTAAACACTGTAGAAGTCACATTTGATGTCCAATCTTCATGTAACTTTGTCAAAATGTTTGTCTTAATGATATGTTGGTTGAGTTCAAAAGTGGTTCCGGTCCGTTGAAAAACATGGCCGCCAGTGGGCGGGGCAGTTTTCCTTATTTGGCTATAGAGAAACCTTGTAAACACTCTAGAGGCCACATTTCTTGTCCGATCTTCATGAAACTTGGTCAGAAGATTTGTCCCAATGATACCTCGATCGAGTTCGAAACTGGGTCATGCTGGGTCAAAAACTAGGTCACTAGGTAAAAAAAAAGAAAAACCTTGTAAACACTGTAGAAGTCACATTTCATGCCCAATCTTCATGTTACTTTGTCAAGATATTTGTCTTAATGATATGTTGGTTTTGTTCAAAAGTGGTTCCGGTCAGTTGAAAAACATGGCCGCCAGTGGGTGGGGCAGTTTTCCTTATTTGGCTCAATCGAGTTCGAAACTGGATCATGCTGGGTCAAAAACTAGGTCTCTAGGTCAAAAAAAAGAAAAACCTTGTAAACACTGTAGAAGTCACATTTCATGCCCAATCTTCATGTAACTTTGTCAAAATGTGTGTCTTAATGATATGTTGGTTGAGTTCAGAAGTGGTTCCGGTCCGTTGAAAAACATGGACCAGGTCAAAGCTTGAAAAACCTTGCTTATTCCACAGGTGAGCGATCTAGGGTCATCTTGGCCCTCTTGTTAAGAGTTTCGGTCAACACAACCATAACCTGCATATAAAGAATCTCTTAAATGCCCAATGTTATATTTGATTTATAAAATACGTAAATTTTTACAGTTCTCAAACACAATAACACAGCAGGCTAGAGTAGAATACCCAAACTAGACAAATCTCTAAAGCACCACTGAATGTTTTAATGGCATTCATAAATGGGAATTGCAGTCGTTAAGCTGTAGACTTGTTTCTCTCCCTGTGCAAGAACTACCTGACTGTCGTATAGTCTTCAATAACTGCAGAGAATAGTAAACGCTCGTTGCATTAAAGTGAACTAGTAATACTAATAAAAAGAGAATAAAAGGTCATTTCCCTATCGTTTTGTAATATATCAGGTGAAGCTTAGAATAAAATTTAAAGCGAGGCTCGTCTAGCCATGATTTATTTGTGCAGCATGATATATAAAAAAGATGATCGGACAGTAACCTGTTTTTCCAATTATCATATGTCTACACCCTCATTTTTTTTTAAGAAACCAGCATATTCGTTGAATTTATATCCCCCGCCAATTTCAAAATTGTGTGACAACACCAATTCTATACCCTCCGCATTTGGTGGGGGATAATAATAAAATGTAATTGCTATGAATCTGCATTTGTATGATGTTTGACATATAAACATCAGGAGCACTTGTTTTAGCTACTAACCGGATATAAAAACGATATCAGGCACTTTTGTATCAAGAAGGCCCAACAATATTGTTTTGTTATTTGTATAGCCCAATCAGACTATGGCCATGGAATAAATGTACAGTCCGATGGGAATGTGTAGCCTTGGGAATAAATGTACAGTCCGATGGGAATGTGTAGCCTTGGGAATAAATGTACAGTCCGATGGGAATGTGTAGCCTTGGGAATAAATGTACAGTCCGATGGGAATGTGTAGCCTTGGGAATAAATGTACAGTCCGATGGGAATGTGTAGCCTTGGGAATAAATGTACAGTCCGATGGGAATGTGTAGCCTTGGGAATAAATGTACAGTCCGATGGGAATGTGTAGCCTTGGGAATAAATGTACAGTCCGATGGGAATGTGTAGCCTTGGGAATAAATGTACAGTCCGATGGGAATGTGTAGCCTTGGGAATAAATGTACAGTCCGATGGGAATGTGTAGCCTTGGGAATAAATGTACAGTCCGATGGGAATGTGTAGCCTTGGGAATAAATGTACAGTCCGATGGGAATGTGTAGCCTTGGGAATAAATGTACAGTCCGATGGGAATGTGTAGCCTTGGGAATAAATGTACAGTCNGTCCGTCCGTCCGTCCGTCTGTAAACAATTTGTAAACATCTTCTTCTACTAAACCATTGAGCCAATTTCAACTAAATTTCATGTTGAGCATCCCTAGGTCATGGGACAAAAGAATTGTTAAAAAAAATTTGATCACATAACCAAGATGGCCGCCATGACCATATATGGTAAAAACCTTAAAAAATCTTCTTGTCAGAAACCGCTCATCAGATTTTCAAAAAATTTCACAGGGATGACCTTTGAAGGCTCCCCTGAAAAAGTTGTTCAAAGAAATTTGATTCGTCAAAAAACATGGCCGCAGGAGCTCGTTGAACTTTGCATGTGTCGGTCGGTCCGTCCACCAGGTGGTTTTCAGACGATAACTCAAGAACGCTTGTGCCTAGGATCATGAAACTTCATAGGAACATTGATCATGACTCGCAGATGACCCCTATTGATTTTGAGGTCACTTGGTCAAAGGTCAAGGTCACAGGTGAAGGTCACAGTTACTGGAAATAGGCAGGATTTAGCATGGTTCAAACAAGGGAAACAACCTACCGTTTATGCATGTTCTTTTTGTTACAGCAGTTGCCTCCCTTGTAATTTATTTAAATTTTACCAAATGTAAGGCTAACTGCATTTTTGTAATGCATTGTATCAATAAACATCGGGCAAAAATGAAATTAAGGCACCACCGCCACCACCGCCACCACCACCACCACCACCACCATTGTTCACAGTGACAAAAAACGTATTCACACAATGGCTGCTAGTACAACTTATAGCCCATATAGGGGGCATGCATGTTTTACAAACAGCCCTTGTTTTAGCTCGATTGCATCCAAAGCCTTAGGCTTATTTGAAACACTCTTGAGTCTGTTTCCTTGTACTAGAACCAGTACTTTGGGAGTGATCTCAAGAACGCTCCCTCTGTGGGGATCGAACCCGTGAACTAATGATCACTAGGCAGACAGCATATCCACTACGACATGGCGTCTAGTTGTGTTTTGGCTCAGACTAAAAAATCTACTTCCAGTCTGGGAAACCATATTGTTGTCGACTTCAGACTTTCAGTAGCCATTCTATTGCGGATTGCACAGGCTAATCTGGGACAACACTTAACACATGCATTAAACCCCCTTTTCACAGAGTAAGGCTCAATTTCAGAAGAATGAGCTACCAATAAGGTGATAGGTATGATCAATAAACAACACTAACAAATGGACTCAATTAGTAATGACTTATCCCTTTACCACTTAAATACGCACTTGTAGTCCTTTAGAAAATCAAATTAAATGACTTTAAAATGAATTCAAGGCTTCATTTTCAACCTTAAGATAATGATGAGCAGCAAACAGCATTAAACCTGAACAGCCTGCGAGTAACTGGCAGGCTGTTCTGCTTTTAGTTTAGTTTAAACCTATTTATTTAAGCTCGATTGCATTGAAAGCCTCAGGCTTATTTAAAACGCTCTTGAGTCCGTTTCCTGGGACTAGAACCAGTTCTTGGTGTCTTTGGGATAGATGTGAAGAACGCTGCCACTGTGGGGATCAAACCCGTGACCTCCCGATCGCTAGGTGAACACCATATCCACTACGCCACCTTGGTTTTATGCTGGCTGCAAAGGCCATTTTTACTTTGCTTCTAGCAGGCAAGGGTTAACTTGTTATAAGAAGACTGAACAGTAAAATGATCAAGGAGTTGAATGTTAATTCTCAGTTCGGAACAGTGGAGAAGAACAAGACATATGTACAACATAAAAGTTTAATTTTAAATACGATATGGAATGATGCAACAATAAATCAATTGTAAAATACTTCTAGAATAAATAACAAATCCAATTATTTGTGCAGGGTACAATTTCTTATACCATCATTCAAGCAATCGCCCTTTATTGTTTGTAATTTAAACTTCCAAAATGGATAACTTCATGCAAGAGAATGTAAGTTTACATGTTGACTTCTTTTGATCTGTTTACTTGTATTCAGAGACATTTAATAAATTTCTAGTTTTTAATATCTCGTGATAAAAAACTTTTCCACCAAAGAAATTTGTGTAAACAACATGCCACTCACTAAAAATAATGTAAGAGAAGAAATTGCATATGCTTGGTTCATCATTTTACAGTGCAAAATAAGACTAGTCTCTGTAGATTTCAAAGAAACATGCAAAACAAAAAAAGATTTCATGCAAATTATTTAAATGCTAAAAAATGACATTAAATCTTATCAGCCAAAATGCTCTTCAGCTTTTATGCTATATATTATTTACATAATTATTATGTTTACCCTTATGATGAAAATGAATCTAATGACCAATAAACAAGAACAAACCACACAAAACTTAAAATGGAACACAGACATTGACAAAACAAACTACAGCTTTGCAAATACATCTAATGAGTAACATTGGCACTACACAGACCAACTGTATTGCACAAATGCGCGTCTGTAAATGAAATGAAATGGAACATCATCGTAAGTTAATTAATACAGTAAAATGTTTACATATATAAGAGGCATGCGGATGCAGAGAAGCCAAACCATCATATGCTTAGAGAAATAAATATAGTTTGCAATAAATTCTCGGAGCCTGTTATGGAAAATTATGCTTGTTTTCTTAAGATCTACACTTGTACAGGCGCGCACACACATTCTCTAAAAGATTATCCCATTTTCGCAGAAAAAGATTGAAAGTCTTACAGCTGCCATTTTTGACCAAGAGAGAACCATATCAGATATTTTGACAACCTGCTTTAGTACATAATTGACTGAAATTAACAAAGAAGAGGTTTATGACGGCCCTCAAGAGCTCACCTGATTTCAAGGTACAACAATTGTCGTAGACTTGACCTGGGACCTAGTTTTTTACCACACTTGACCCAAATTAAAACATGGCCTTGTTATTGTCAAGTTTAAAAGGTTTTAACATGATTGAGTCATACATGTGGTTTCTAGAGAGGCTGTAGTTTTTGTAAGATGTGACCCAGTCTTTAATTTCATGATTTAGTCATGAATGTGACTTCTAAGAGTTATTATATGGTTTTTCAAAGATTAGACCTGGTGACCTAGTTTTTAATTGCATATGTCTCAGATTCAAACCTAGATATTCTCAAGATTAGCTACAGTCAATTTTATGACCAAGTTTCATCAAGATTAGATGAAAAATTTGGCCTCTTAAGTTATAACGAGCTAAAAATTGATGACCTGAGACGCAATACACCGGGCATAGACTAACCACAATAGTTTTGCCACAAGCGCTTCGTGCGTTAGCTTAAAAAAACCATCTCAATGTAGTAATCATTTTCAAAAGAAAAGATCATTTGCGTGCAAATAAAACAGAAACTCATACCCTGAAAATTAAACAAGAGTTTTGATAAATGTACCAATAATGATAACATGGAAGTTAAAACTGCGAATGTAGATCAAATAAGAATTATTTCCATATGAAACTTCAAGAATAATTAAACTAATAAATTATAGTAACAGAATCTGAGGTCAGGCACTGCGTTATTTCCAATGGAATCTCAGCTGAATGAACTGCCATTTAACCCTTTGCATGCTGGGAAATTTGTCATCTGCTCAAATGTCGTCTGCTGATTTTCTAAAATTAGCATTTTCTTTGATTTTTTTTTATAAGATCACTATCAGAATAGCAAACAGTTTGGATCCTGATGAGACGCCACGTTCTGTGGCGTCTCATCTGGATCCAAACTGTTTGCAAAGGCCTTCAAAATCCGGTTCCAGCGCTCAAAGGGTTAAACTTAATTAGACAAGCAGTGTGAATACATCACTTGTTATTAAGAAATTAGAAAACATTATTTTCAATACAAGGAGAGAAAAGATTAACTATTAACTAATTACCTGTATCGGATAATAACATAGATATATTCGTAAATGGATTTCAGAACAATTTACAATATTATGCCTTGAAACTTGGACAATAACACTAAATGAGAGGGAACTGTTTGAACACTTCTGCGTACATGTACAGAATTTCTATCGGAGTAATGTTCACATTGCAAAAATCCAAGCAGACTATTGCGTTTGCAAAAAAAAAGAAACATAACCAAACACAAATTAGAGAAGTGATAACCAGTAAGGTATTCTCCAGGAAAAAATGACTTCATAATTATATAATGCATAGCAACTGTTCTTGTGCAGTGCATTTCTAGGGTCTTAGTCCTCGAATTGTGTTTATCCACCGATTATGTCAAATGTTAAAAGTGTAAATTCATGCTTTTTAAGATTTGAAAGAAAAACATCAAAGTTATTCAAAGACAGATCAAAAGATAGGTTAATTGTAATGAGGCCCCCACCAAAAAAGTGCGAGGCCATTAATAAATGAATGGTCACAATATGATATACACTAATAAGATAATAGCTCCTGACTATTTTAAGTTGTTAACCCTTTGCATGCTGGGAAATTTGTCATCTGCTAAAATGTCATCTGCTGAATTTCTCAAATTAGCATTTTCTTTGTTTTTTTTTTAAATAATACTATCAGAATAGCAAACAGTTTGGATCCTGATGAGACGCCACGTTCTGTGGCGTCTCATCTGGATCCAAACTGTTTGCAAAGGCCTTCAAAATCCGGTTCCAGCGCTCAAAGGGTTAGCGTCTATGATAATCAGTCATGGGAAGATTCTCAATTCAAACACAAACTCAATATTTCATGCAACATTGGTAAGTGTAATTATACAGAAAACAAAAAGCTACATTAATTGTACATTTATATTGAGCACATAGCTATAAACAGAACAAAAATCTAAACAAAAGAAAGAATGATGACCTCACATAAAATTTTTAGTCGGATAAGGATATGGTAAGCAAGGACAGCAATGATTGCACAAACTCAATGATCGCACTTGAGTCTTCAGTGCTTAGGACCATAAGAGGTATACAAATGGAACAGAATAATCATATGTGTATCTGAGCCTATGAAGCAAAACATAAAACATAAATACAGACATATCAATTGTGTGTACACATAAGCATATACAATATTAACCCTTTGCATGCTGGGAAATTTGTCGTCTGCTAAAATGTCGTCTGCTGAATTTCTAAAATTAGCATTTCTTCGATTTTTGTCAAAGAATACTATCAGAATAGCAAACAGTTTGGATTCTGATGAGACGCCACGTTCTGTTTGCAAAGGCCTTCACAATTCGGTTCCAGCACTGAAAGGGTTAAACCCATTCTTTTGTTTTTATCGAAACAAAAAACTATTAACATCAATTTATGAAAAAAGTTTTATGAAAACCATACAAGAAACCTTTTCCAAATTGGAACATCAGCAGTGATGTAACTAAAACATACTGTGGAAATCATATCTGTGTAAGTTTCACAACCATATATTTCATACATAAAATCATCCCTACCGATAGATATTGTACACTAACAAAGTATTTGAAAATAAATAAATACAAATTATTACATTAAATTTATTGCTACCACATAATACTAAAAACCAACATGTGATTTCAGGTACTAATGTCCTTCACTGGTGAACAGGAACATCAACTTATATAATGTTCAATAATTAATTTACAGCATGGATACATAAGTAACTAAATAAATACTTCGAAAAATTTACGAAAATACCTCACAATATGATATACAGTAATAAAGAATTGGCAACATATTAAAATTCTTCCCATTTCCAGACCTGGTAATATTATCATTGTTTATTGCAAGTTCATTTTACCAATCAGTTGACTGGGAACTGTAATATTCTTTAATATAACAGATGTATCAAGTGACATTTTCAATTTAAATGTTTAACGGAATTTCCGGGACATTCCTTGCATACAATATTCCTGTTAAAAATATGTAGGGGTCTACCTACGCTTACTGTATTTTACCAAACAAGACATTTTCTCATGTGGTTATTGGAAAGCTATTGCCAATAATTTAAAGTGAAAAGCTATAAACAACACAGATGTAATTCTGTACAGCGGTCGATCAGGTATAATTCACTGTGTGTATGCTTACAGAAAACGACTACCTTAACAATGAACTTCCAAAACAACAATCCAAAGATTTTATAATATTTAGGTAACAAGTATATATTCCCCCATAAAAGGTAGAAGATGAATGCATAAAGTCCTGTAGAAGACATTTTCAAGTCATTGACAATCATTTCATAACAGAATGTTCCAGAAGCGACATTTTTTTCTTTAAAGAGTAGATAACTGATCTATATTCCCCAAACCCAATTAAAAATGTAACAACTGCATAAAAATGGAAAACTTGAATCAATCAGAGATAAAATCACAAAAATGGTCATTGAAGCTAAATGAATACAACAAAAAACAAAAACAAGATGATGATTGATGAAGTATTTTGTTCCCAGAGCTTGTCTCTAATGTTTATGTATTAAAGCTGGATTACGAGTGTCCACAAATACCCTCTAGAATATGAGCCTCACTATGGTAAAATGGGGCTTAATGCATGTGCATAAAGAATCGTCCCAGATTAGCTTGTGCAGTATGCACAGGCTAATCAGGGACGACACTTTCTGCCTTAACTGGATTTTTTGTAAAAAGAGGTATTCTTCAAATGAAAAATACCATAAAAGCGTAGTGTCGTCCCTGATTTGCCTGTGCGGACTACACAGGCTAAACTGGGACGACACTTTACTCACATGCATTAAGCCCTGTTTTCCCAGAGCGAGACTCATATGTAAGTGTTGGATACACTGCCAAGAACTGTCGTTAGTCCCTGGGTAGAGGTGGCTGATCATAAAAACGCATTTGGGTTGGCCTCCGGGTCCCTCTGATGTCTGTAACGGAACGCCAGCCACACTCCCATGATCTGTAATGAGAAATGAAAACTATAAGAACAAGCAAATTTGCTAAATTGATATCCCCCGTCTCCCTGAAAAGTTTGTGACAGACGGATGGACGGTCGGACTGACAGACAGGCGGGGATAATAATTATGACGCCAGTAAATTACATGAGCCTTGCTTTTGAAAACGGGGTTAACTGCATGTGCGAAAAGTGTCTTCCCAGATTACCCAGTCAGGCTAATCAGGGACGACACTTTCGGCTTTTATTGTATTTTTTGTTTAATGGCAGTCTCTTCTTAGCAAAAAAGAAGCCCTGTTTTCCAAGAGCAAGGCTCATATTCTCTATAGTCATCAAAATTAGCTCATTGGCCAAGTTAGTCCACTTACTTCTATACTTTTAAGTTTGTCCTCAGACCATATGTAACAGGACTCTTTTAAAAATGAACCAGTGTGGTGCATGCTTGCCCAGTTGTTAAACAAACTGGCAATGATGGCCCTCAAAGCTCTCACTTGAGTCCATGGACACCTATTGCTGAAGACATGGCCAGGTGATCTAGTTATGGGCCAAACTTTACCTAGATTCAAACATGGCCTTCATATTGTCAAGATAAACTTCCTTCGCAAGTTTCATTAAGACCGAGTCTAAATGTGACCCTAGAGTGGTAACAATTTCTTAAAAGCTTTGACCTGGTGACATAATTTTTAGATGCATCTGCCTGAGATTCAAACTTGGCCTAGATATTGTCAAGATAACAATCTTACCAAGTTTCATCAAGCTTGAGTCATACATGTTGCCCTTTAATAGAGTGGTAACAAGGTTTGTCTTAGATTTTACCTATTTGAATACATCCATCAATATATAAATGTATCATAGTACGACTGAGACAGGAAAATGTGTACAGACTAACTGGAAGATAGTGTGACTGCTTTATGCTATTTCTTTTGAAGAGGGNGGGGGGGGGGGGGGGGGGGCATACAAAGTGAGGTTAAGCTAATCCTGTTATAAGAGGCTTAAGAATGATCTAGAATTCAGGGCCTGGACCAAGGCAGGTGCTAATTTTGATAACTATACTCCTATAACAATGTAACGCTGATAAATTATACATCAATTATACAATGCAAAAATTTACATCTTGTGGTTAGTTGACAGCTGTTCATTATTTACATTTTTCACATATTAGTTTCAAATGTTAGCAAGAACAATCCACATTTTACATAATGCATAAATATCTTGCAATAATTTCCCTGCAGCATTTTTTATTGTCACATGCTCCACTTAGCCTTCCGTGAATTAGTTATTTAGAATTAAAATGTTAACTTATTTTAATTATTGGAACATTAGATCAATTAAAATGCAAAATGAGAACTTACATATATTGGCATGCATATCAGTATTTTTAAATCAAGCAAAAAACTGAAAACTGGATTCCCCTTCCATGCAACGAATATATCAATAAAACAATCCTTACATTTATAAGTAACAAATCTGACAATTGTGTAAAAAGGACCTTATCAAACAAGGCTATAATCAGCATATGCAATCTACAGAGAACCTATTATTTATTCAGCATGTTTAAGTAGAAACAAGTACCGGTAATGGGTTCCTGCAATCTACAAAGAACTTGTTGTTTAGCATGTTTAAGAAGAAACAACTTATGGGTTACATGCAGTAAGGGTTGTTATTATTGGATAAAATGCAAATCAGGGTTTTAAACTTAAAACATGGTTACATGTACCTGTATTGACATGGGGAGTCATTGTAAAAATTGTCTGCATGTAACTCGTTCAGGCCTTATAGTTAATGTAGTCAGAAACAAACAAACTTTTATGAATATTCAGTCTGTTTTAATGCATGGCTTTTGTGTGTACCTGCAGCTGCTGCATTAGTTATACAACTTCCAATAAATTCTCAGTTTTATGGCTATTGTATTATTCATACAGACAGAAAGTTTTCTCAGTGGCCAACAAACCATGACCAGAAACCTGTTACCGAGTCAAAGAAATATGTTACCCGGAGTCAAATGTGACAGTTGAGTTGTATTGCTGATGCAAATGTGCATGTCAATAAACAATGTATAACTGCACAATGTGGGAATGTTTGTGTGTTCACCATACAATTGATATCAATCTGGTGTGGGCAGGGTATATCTCACATTATGAGAAAAATATTGATAATCAATTCTTGCTTTGGTTAAAATGTCGTTAAAAACGTGTATTAATTAATGAGAAAATGATTTTGCTGGAACATGTACTTGATTTATGTGAGTTTGTGAAAACAGTTAAATTATACGAAGAGATTTTTTAAATTTACAAACCTGCAGGGCCCATCCATATGAGCTACCCTGAAAAGGGGGCGGGAATTAAACCTTAATCTATCAAAACTCAAGTCCATAAACTTGCTACATAACTTGGCTTGCCAGTTTGTTAATAAAACGAAGATGTTAAGTTATACAGTTTAAACTAAACAACATAAAAAGTTTCTTATCACCCATATTCCTATTGTATAGTTTCAACAAACAAAACATTCAACAAAACAAGAGGCCCATGAGGGCCTGAATCGCTCTACTGGCTGGAATGTCAATGGAATGGAATGGAAAGTCAACATGCAAGGGAATACTGAAAACACAAATCCTTTCATCCTTGCCAAATGAATTATCAGATGGCTTATATTTTATTTAATTTTAAATTAATAATTGCAACCAATTAAACAACCTACTTAAACGCCTCGGACCAATACAAATTCAAGGGGAGATAATTCTGGACTTTTTACTCTGATGTTACCCATTTTCAATAGGGTGCGAGTCCTCATTAATATAAAGACACTGAACAAGTTTGAAAAGAATCAGATGAAAACTGTGGAGTTTATCGCGTAAACAAGAAAAAGTCTTACGCACGCACCGACGCACGCACGGACGGACGGTCTAATGTAACCCATTTTCAATAGGGTTCGAGTCCTCATTAATATAAAGACACTGAACAAGTTTGAAAAGAATCGGATGAAAACTGTGGAGTTTATACCGTAAACAAGAAAAAGTCTAACGCATGCACGGACGCATGCAGGGACGGCAGACGGACGGTCTGATGTAACCCATTTTCAATAGGTCTCGAGTCCTCATTAATATAAAGACACTGAACAAGTTTGAAAAAAATCGGATGAAAACTGTGGAGTTTATCGCGTAAACAAGAAAAAGTCTAACGGACGTACGCACGGACGGACGGACGGTCTGATGTAACCCATTTTCAAAAGGGTTCGAGTCCTCATTAATATAAAGACTGAACAAGTTTGAAAAGAATCGGATGAAAACTGTGGAGTTTATCGCGTAAACAAGAAAAAGTCTAACGGACGCACGGACGCATGCAGGGACGGCAGACGGACGGTCTGATGTAACCCATTTTCAATAGG